>CAJHUC010003078.1:0-31969 GCA_905146915.1 Ostreobium quekettii | reverse complement strand
AAAGTCGGTCTTGCTAGACGACTCTCAGTTTGTAGCAGGGAATTGGCACCACTTTGCCGAGCTGTGGGCCCAGTACCTTCGCAGCATCCCTCATTGGCCTCAACGGCCTAAGGTTATGGCCTGGTTGCGCCATGGCTATGCGATCGACTGGGTCGACCCCGAGTCGCATTGCCAGCAGTTGCATCCGCACTTCAAGGCTAAGCGCCAGGAGGTGCGCGCTATGCTCGCCAAAGTGCTCCCCAAGGACCAGCTCCTCGGTCACCTGACGGGTACGCGTCCTAGTTTCGTGGTGTTCCCCAACAGGACGTCCGCCATGACACATGAGGAGTTCACTGACAGCGCCATCCGCAGCCTTGTTGAAACGGGCATGGCGGTACTGTTCGACCCCGCTCTCCATGCTCCGGTCCAGGTGGTCAACCCACTTGCTGTGGTCACTCAGCGCACCAAGATGCGACTGGTGATCGACCTGCGGTATGTGAACTCCTTCGTCAGGTATGAACCCGTCCGCTATGAGCAGCTCTCCGACGTGTTAGCCTTCGCTCATCGCGGGTGCTACGCCATAGTGATGGACCTGAAATCCGGGTACCATCACCTGCGTATGCGCCGCTGCGACTGGCCGTTCCTCGCGGTCCATTGGAAGGGTCGCACTCTGCTTTTGACCCATCTCCCGTTCGGGTTGGCATCCGCGTGCGCGGCCTTTACTCACATTCAGACAGCGTTTTACCGGCCTCTGCGCCATTTCGGTTCGTTGATGGCCTTCCTCATAGACGACCGGTATGGAGCGGCGGCCAGCCCGTAACTCTGTATGCTCGACGGTCTGATCTTGGCCCTTGTCGGCACAGCCCTGGGGACTTTCTTTTCATCCAAGAAAGCCGACTGGGTGCCGAAACAGACGCAGCGCTTCCTCGGCTTGGAAGTTGACTCCGGCGTGGGTGCTTTCCGTGTTCCAGCTGACAAACGCAGTTATTTTCTCTCGGTTGTGGGTGAACTGCTAGCCGGTGATCGTGTTACTTCCCGTCAGTTGGCTCACATCGCGGGACTCATCGTCTCTATGAGCATGGCCGTGAATCTGTGCCCAGCTTTCACTCGGCGTCTGTTCGCAGCCTTGGTGGGGACAGAGTCTTGGGATGACCTTTTCCCTACTCCCCAGGAGGTGTGGGATGAGCTTGAGTGGTGGCGGGACAACTTCCACAGGGTTGAGGGTCGCAGTTGGCCCAGCGCCCGCGAAACGACTGTCGCAGTTGGCGACGCCTCGGAAACCCATGTTGGAGCGTTTTTTCCTGGGGGGGGCTATTCCTTACCCCCTTCAGGTGGAGCTCCCCTCGCATCTCATCGGTGCTAGCTCCACCGCTCGGGAGCTGTTCGCTGTTCACTCGGTTTTGCGCGCATTGATCGTGTGTGCCCCTGGAATGGTGAAGGCACATCGCCTTTTATATCACACTGACAGTCAGGCGAGCAAGTATTGCATCGACCATCAGAAGGGTGTCAATGAATGCCTTCCCCTCGTGCGGGCGATCCACCTGTTAGCCTGGGAGCACGACGTGGAGCTCGAGCTTGTCTGGTCGAACAGGGAAGACCCTTGGCAAGCTCAGGCGGACTTCTTCAGTAAGCCTGACGACCCCCATGACTGGGGGTTTCAGCCCGAGGCGGTCGCATGGATTTGCCACCAGTTGGCTCTCGATCCCGCCTCTATTTGCCTCGACGTGTTTGCGTCCGCCTCCACGGCAGTCTGCAAACGTTATTTTTCACGTTATTTTGATGGTCGGTCAGCGGGGGTCGACGCTTTCTCTCACGACTGGCGTCCGCCGCGCGGCTACGCGTGGGTCAACCCCCCGCCGCGCTTGGCAGGTCGGGCGCTTCAGCGCCTCACGCAATATTGGTCTCCCGCCATAGTCGTGTTGCCCGCCGCCTGTCGCGCGTGGGAACCGCTCATCGCGGCCCTCCCGGGCCTTCGCGGCCCTTTGGTGATGCCCCGCGCCCTCACCTGGCACGGTCGGGCGATCAGCCCGTGGTTCGTTTGGGGTACGGGGGCGTCGGGGGCGTCGAAGCCCTCCGGCTGGTATCCATGGGTACGCGTCTTTGTATCCCAACCTGATTGTTAAAGATTTTCTGCGAAATTTCGGACAATTGTCTAGGCCTCACGGCCTTCCCCCAGCGGACAGCCGGGCTTCGAGCTCGGGGGGCGGTCCACCCCACACTCACCAATGGCTCCGCTCTGTCCCTTCGGGCCGCTCCGGCTCACGCGTTCGGGCCTTCACCCTGCGTGCGGCCTGCACCTGCCGATGCCAGTGCCGCCCTCGGTCCACATACCGCTCCACGGTGGTTATTGAGCGTAGCAGTGTCTGGCTGGCCACGTCGGCCATCGACATCCCAAGCTCATGATGCCTATGCTGCAGGCTCCCTCGTTTGCTGCTGTAGTACGTCAGCGTTTCCGGCGCATCGACCCGCTGGGCCCAATACCGCATAATGCGGGTAGCCTCCATCGCCTCTACCGACCGGTTCTGGGGCCCGAGTCGCTGATCCCAGGCGGGCAACAGTACCTGCACGTCCCCGCGCCCATGCTGACGGAGCCAGTCTCCCATGCGGTCGAACCAGTACAGGAACCCCAGTTCCTGGTGACGGTCTATCTCCACCCGTCCGGGCCGGAATTCGGTCGTGGTCTTCAGCAACCATACGTCTAATAACACTGCCCCTTCCACAGGGCGCGTCCCCGTCCTCGCCGCCCATATCGGGCGGCCCCATTCATCCACTATCATGTCCCGCGTGTACGGCCCCAATTGCGGTTTCACTCGCTGGCCGGTTTCCCACAAAAAGGTCAGCAACACGGCGTCACGCATGACACGACCCCTCACCACGGGGTCGCCTTCCCTCGTGAGCTCTTGTTGGCACGCTTTCACCATCCGCCGATACCACTCTATACGCAATGGCTCCGCACTACTTTCTCCTACCCCTTGCACCTGCTGCGCGGCCCGGTAGGCTTTTTTCCAAGCTCGGACACAGTCGGATTTACACGGATTCCCGCTCCCGTCCTCGCTGCGCCAGTCGCCCTCTCGTCCGCTCCGGCGGAACCAACTACTCAGGTGGCTCACTTCCTTTTCCATGGTATTGAAATGCCACACCCTCTGTCCACTCTCGGTGTGGGTTCGTGCACGCCCTTGCCGCTTCTGGGAGAACCATTCCAGAAAGGTGATGACATCCTCCGGCTGGGGCGGGCCTACTTGCCACTCGGCCGGCTGCCGGGCCCACCAACTCACGAACTCTCGCTCGATCAGTTGTTTCCGTTGAGGCAATCTCTTCTCCGCGACTTGCTCCACCCGCGCTCTATGCGCCTCTCGCGCTGTTCGGTACTGCCTATTCAGCTCCATTACCGTCCATTCCTCCCCTCGGACAGCCGTGACGGGCCCTCCGAGCACTTCGTCCCGGGTCTCTTGCACCTCCTACACCCGTAGGACACTCTTAATCAGTCCGCATACGGCATTTGCCTTTGCAGCCCACAATTGGGCCGAACGGTTGGGTATGCCTGGAAACGGCCCTCTCGCCTCCCTCGGGAGGAAAATGGCAAATCAGGGTATGCGTGGCTAGGCGCTCAAGTATAGCGCTAAAGCAGGAATTGCAACCGTTAAGGAATGCCAGAGGGCCGTTGACGATCGAAACACGAGGCATATGCCCCTCTCCGTTCCGGGCGGGGGCGGACCATGAGGCCCGCCCCCGGATCGGGGCATTTGGCAAACCGTTAGGACGTGAGTGGACGCTACTCGAGACAGAAGCGAACGGGAAGCGTGCGGATGACTGAAAGGGAATCGGACGCAGGAAGGTAGCAGCCCCGTAGTAGGACGAGAGGATACGGAGCTAGACAATTTACGGTTAAACGGTCATTTGTTAAGATACACTCACACCGAGCGGCATTCTTAACATGATTAATTGAGGTTAATGAGCGCGGACGCGCCAGGACCGCGTCTGATGGGTTAAAGTGCACAGCACGGAGACCGAAGCTATCGCTCCTCGCGTCAAGCGCTGCGGGCCATAACCTAGCGCGACCGTCGCCGCTAGCCTGCTGCGGAAGCAAGCGCAAAGGATGGTAAGCACGGCGGCGGGGAGAGCGAGCCACGCTAGCAGGAAGCGGGGAGAATTTTGCGACCCACCCACCCACAGTCCTTGGGGGTATGCCTGGAAACGGCCCTCTCGCCTCCCTCGGGAGGAAAATGGCAAATCAGGGTATGCGTGGCTAGGCGCTCAAGTATAGCGCCAAAGCAGGAATCGCAACCGTTAAGGAATGCCAGAGGGCCGTTGACGATCGAAACACGAGGCATATGCCCCTCTCCGTTCCGGGCGGGGGCGGACCATGAGGCCCGCCCCCGGATCGGGGCATTTGGCAAACCGTTAGGACGTGAGTGGACGCTACTCGAGACAGAAGCGAACGGGAAGCGTGCGGATGACTGAAAGGGAATCGGACGCAGGAAGGTAGCAGCCCCGTAGTAGGACGAGAGGATACGGAGCTAGACAATTTACGGTTAAACGGTCATTTGTTAAGATACACTCATACCCCCACATGCACTCAAGAACAATACACAGAAGAAAACTCTACCCACATGCGGTGGGGGGGGGAGATATGCGGGGGCTAAAGTACCCTGTGTCGCAGTTGCCGAATGCCCACTCCTCGCCGGAGGTAAGGGCGCGACGGGTTGCAGCGATCTGGGATGGCGTCCGCCCTGGGCACCGCCATCGCCTTGGTGGGCGTCGTCAAAGACGCCAGCGGGCGGATACAGACTGAGCCGTTTCTCAACGTGGCGCGCCTGCTGCTGCCCATAATCGACAAACTGGGGGTCACGTTCTACCCCGTCAAGCAAGACGTCAGTGGGAACATCGAGGTCCGGGACCCGGGACGACTAGCGTGCGACGGCGTGCCCAGGATCTTCCGCTGAGATCCGCGCGTCTGGCAGCCGCGTGTGGGAAGTGACGAGGCTTCGCTGTGGTGTGCAGCGCCTCGGCAGGCGCGCACGGGAGGATGCCGTTCGGTACGCCTGCCTGTTTGAGATCGTCACCACTGAGGTGGCGGCTGGGAAACATGAGCAGTCAGATTCATGCGCCAAGGGGCTGTTGTGGCTCAAAAGGTGCGCTCATGGCATCGGCACACGAGGGGCATGCTCCTGGTTCTGCAACACCAGAAATGTCCAGCTCCACACTTTCCTTTTTGCCCTTTTCTGGAAGGAGAAAGGCACGCCGCAAAATATTAATGAGTGGAGGCGGTGTGTGACATCAGTGCTGCTCGTTTTCAGGGCAATGGAGTTTGTCCTTGGCTTGCTGCGGCAGCTGCACGACGACGACGAGAAGTCGATGTCCCAGGCGGCGAACGAGGCTTACGCGTCGACGCTGCAGCCCTTCCACGGCATGATCACGTACGGGGTATTCACGGTGAGGAAGCGGACGGACACCAATGTGCAGAACATGCTGCTGCGCCTGCTGGTGATCTCAATGCCCTTTGGCTGTGGGGCATGTTTGGGTTCAAGGCAGCTCGCACATCTGTACGCAGCTTTGCAGGAAATCACTGTCCAGCAGCTCAGCAGGCTCGTTTTCTCTACATTTGTGGCGGCAATTGTTTTGGCCGACAGGAAAGGTGGCGCTGGCTGATGCAAGTGGTTTGATGCCCTGTTCTGGCAGGCTGCAATGTCGTGGCTGCCTTCCCGGGAAGCATTCTTCAGCAAGCTGGACGCTGGTGCCGACTTGAAGCCAAGCATGAAGCTGTTCCTGGACTGCATGACGCCACTTGTGCAGGAAGTGCACAATTTCTTGGTGAGTCTTTGATGGGTCTGACTGCCGAGTTGCACAGCCTGTGTTGGAAACGGGTGGTTGCACCTGCCTTGCCTGCCATTTTGTGTCGAACAAAGGATTTGGACATTGAACACAAGAGATTGGAATGCTCCCCAACAGTCTTATTGCAAGTGAATGGGCAGTGCACTTAGGGAAACAAACGGGAAGGGGAATATTGTGATGAAACAGTGTTTTTCCTTGTGGCAGCAAAGGTGACGCTGGAATTCATGCTTTTTGCAGGTGGAAAATGACCTGAATGATAAAACGCCAGTTTAGATGGAGCACCTTTGCCCGGACCAGGCCAAAGAAGTTATAGGGCTGCACAAACTCAAGCACGGTGCGAGCTCCCTGGCTGCTGTCCAGCGCCAAAGGCTACTGGCAAGTTATTTTGCCACCTCTACAACAGGTTTGAGAGTGTTGAAATACGGATGGTGCATATGCAAGGCCTATCTCAGCCGTGAGCCCTTCCTGTAGCTTTGCGTGCAACGCACATTATTCAATGTGTTTGATTGCAGCAAGGTGGCTGTGGTTGTTCAGTTTAGCGGCAGTGTGTTAGGGACAGGATTGGTACCAGTGGCGCTGCCACTCACAGCAAGTTCTCGCTTGTGTGCTCAAACAAAGGTCAAAATCACAGATGGAACCTGGTCCCCCTCAAAGTTGGATCCAATTCGTTTGTGCACTCCAAAGGTTCGAAAAAGAGTGTTGCCTTGCAGCCTTATTCCGCTTAATTAATTCGATGATTAGCCATCAGTCGATGTGTGTTCCTGCAGCAGGGTTGAAAGTTACTGGGTAGGCAGGAAGCTCAAGGTTCTGACCAAACACGAGCGAAAGCACTGAGGGCGGTATCGGAGAGAGTGTTCATATTCTCTATTCCTTCTTCGTACTGTGACGAGGGCATTTCGCCGAACAGAGATATGATTTAGCTTGCCCTTCCTTATGTTGACGAACGACTACTTGAAATGCCCCATTCTAGAGGCGTATGTTCCCGTTGTGTGGCAGCCTGGCACAAGGGATTTATGTAGGCCAACAGTTGTGAAGGGTGGGGGGTGGGGGGTGGGGGGTGGGGTGAGAGTGGTGGAGTTGGACGCATTGTGCCAATCATCAGCTGTTTGTGTGAATGCCAATAGCTTTGGGGCCAGTGGCAAACCACGAAGACACATGTGTGTTGGCCATCTGTGTCCAATGGCTTTCCTGACAAGCCTGAGCACAGGGTTGGAGAATAACGCATGTTATGCCCCAATATGTACAAGGCACATCGGTGCACTACCAACGTATGCCATCTGCAGGCGAGAACCTGCTCTTAAAGCTCTGTATCGTACAATGTCATCACAACATGCCCCTTTTGGGGTTGGGTGGGGGGTGCGCCGAGGGCATGGTCAGCACCTTGCCAAATTGCCTATGCTAAGAAAATACAACATCATCGTCCGGCCGCTTGCAGCAGTCTTCTTGCAGTGCCACCTGAAGCTGTTCAGAGGTGAACGTGTCGTCTGGTCGAATGGCAAGAGCTTTGTGATAATGCTCTATTGCCAACTGAATGTTGAAACGGAGGTGGTGAGTGTAGCCCAAGGCCGCCAGCGTACTAGCCCGGTTGGGGCACAGGCTCAGGGCCAGCTCGTATTGGCGCACGGCATCCACGTATAGCCTCTGCTTCCGAAGTGCATGCCCAAGATTCACTACAGTCGGCTCCCAGGCTGCAGCGGCACAAAACTTGCAGCTCACTGCCAAGGATTTTTTCTCAGTTTCAATGTGATGCAAGGGACACGCAGAGCAAAGGGTGGCCAGCTGCAACGTGGTTGCTGTACTTCACCCAGTGAATTGATGCGCTACTGGAAGCTCAGGCTCACCAGAAGGGCGTCTCGCATTGAGGCCTGCCACAGAGGCGTTTTCATCTGTGCTGGGACAACGTGGTTAGTTCGTCATGGGATTGTGGACCGCAGGTCCATGACAAAGCACAGGAGTATAGTTAAGGGAGGCTGAGCACACAGAAGCAGCAGCTCGCCTTCCAGGCAACTTAGCTCAGTGCCTTCTGACAGCACACCAAACTATACCCAGCCAGCATTGGAGCAAGCACCAGAGATGCGTGCGTCAAAAAACTCTTCGTTTGTTGAGAAAGGATGATGGCAAAAAAATCGGCAGTGCCTGACTCACACCGTGCAGCATGCATGGCTGGGAATGCATGCTAATACTAAGTACTGCATTTGGCAGCCTCTGTTCTCTCTGCCAAGAGCGAGCAGAGCCACGAGCCAGACGTAGCAAGTGTGCCATCAACTGCTGTTTGGGCACACTTGTTCATCGCTCAATTTCTGACCTGCCGTTGCTCTTCCTCCTGGAACAAGGTCCTGGGCACGGCGGAGCCAAGCCACAGCCTCGCTGTAGTCCCCGCTCCGGTAGGCAAACACTCCGAGCTCGTTACACACCAGTGGGTCGGTGGGGCACAGGTCCAGGGCATTCATGAACATTCGCTGAGCAAGGTTCAGATTGTTCATTCGCATGTACTCCATCCCCATGTATATCAGTGGTAGATGAAGACCAGGGAAGCAGCGGTAGGCAGTTCGGTAGGCGGCCATGGCCTATGCAACAGAATTTAGTCCACACATGAAACTCAGCCTCAACATTTCGCCTGCTCAGATAGGGCAATATTCAACGCACTGGGCTTTTCCCCCATTGCTGCAGATGTGATTGCCATTGGAGGCATGCGAACATTCTCTGCAGAACGAGCTGCAAGCGTTCTGGTATTCTGCTCCGTAAGCATCGTAAAGCTTGAAACGTTCTCTTGCCGAGCATTGTGAGGTCCATATTGAGCACTAGAAAATTGATGTTGCCCGTTCTTCTGAGCTCAACAGACACGTGCCATGACCAGTGCATCTTTGCCACAATGCAAGCAACGCTGCATTCACTTGTTCTCTAGAAATCGCTGCCAGAATTGATTCGTTATGAAAACTTGGCAGAATTCAGAACAAGAAAAGGCATCATAGAAATCATGTGAACAGCTGCGCATGGGCTGCTCACCTGGTCGCTTTCGTCTTGCGCAGCAAATGCATTCCCAAATCCCACCCAAGCAGGAGCAAACCATCGGTCTATGGAATTGGCCCGCCCGAAGTAACGGCGGGCGTTCTCGAACTGCTCGGTGCACATGTAGTACACACCAATTGCATACCACGATAGAGCACTCTCTGGGCTTTCTTTGGTCAACTTGTGTGCTCTTAGGAACAGCTCGTTCCTCTTGTTCAGCTCCAGGCATGAAGCCAAATAGATGGGAATGCAGTCGCTCGCGTATGGGTCGCGATCCAGCACCTCTTGAGATATTTGGTGGGCTTCATCATAGGCTCCCCTTTGTCAATTCGGCACATCACCAAAGCAACATCAGCACGCCAGTAGCTCAAGGTCCACGGCACTGCAAACCACATGAGCTGCCCTGGCGACTGGACAGATTGGGCGAGAACATGTGCCTGAATCGCTAATTATCACTTCTTCTTCAGCTGCACCCCGCAATAGCATCCACAACCTGATTGTTCACCTGCAACAGCTGGCTCTCATACAACTCACAAAGGCTCTGCCTTTGGGATTTTCTATGTCAGATGAGCAAATTTCCTGGTGCAGGTAACTTGGCCAGATTATGCCCTCGATCGACCTGAAGGTGCAGGGTCATTGTTCGGGCACTTGACGAATGTGAGAAAAGGATCAACACGCACATTCAGGCTCCTTGCCACACACACACACATCTGCTGCGGACAAACAGCCTTTGGGTGCACAGCATGTCCCGATCAATCCGTAGAGATTAGCAAAATTTCCAGACTTTCTGAATGAGCGTGGACAACAAACATCAGGAGTCAACAATGGGATTTGGGCAGATGTATTTAAAATAATCGCACAATCTGGCCTGCTCACCTGTAGTACAGCCATTCTGCTTTGCAGGTCAGCACGTCCACGTTCTCTGTCAGACCCCAGCCAGGGGTAGCCTCCACAATGTCCAGATCAAGGTCAACAGCTTCGGGAACGCTGGGGTTGACCTGCCTGTGCTCCCCTTGGGCGATTTCATTCATCCTTGCACTGGGCTGCAACGGGGATGGAGAGGATGGTATCATGGACTCACTGTGTGGGTTCCTCTCCAGGTCCTCAAGCTTGGCTTCAAAGCTGTCAGTCTGGTCGTACTGCTCAGCAAACAGAGATCATCCGGAGTGAGATTGTGGTTGTTGCTCACAACTAGTCTCCTGTACCTTAGGCTGCTGGGGATGTTCATTCCCATTTAAGGAACAAGAACTGCTGTGGGAATCCAGCTTATCACCCTGCTGGTGCCCAGGCTCCAGCGTCCACTTCCATTAATGTTAAGAAGAGCAGTTCGCCGGTGGACACAGCTCTCCTAGGATGGCAACTGTTACAATTCCTGTCAGAATGCACCATCGTCTTCAAGGCAACGGCGTTGCCACCACAGTAAATAGCAAATGAGTGCAGGCACACACCCACGCCCACTGCAAAGCATGCTGCAGGGGAGGTAATGCACAGATCACACAATGCACTAAATTGCCAGTCCACATGTTCAAGGACTGATACGCATGCCAATTGGCGAACCAATGTCGGTTGTTGCAGCTTGCCAGGACAACCAAGAGGTACAAGAAGAATGCCAACTGTGCTGTTGCCAGCATACCTTTTTGCATTTGCACGAATACAGCAGTTGCAGCCAGCTGTCAGCTTCGCTGAATTTCAGTGACAGCACGAGTTTCTGTTCATCTTTGTTACTGAGCAGGTGCCTCTCAACCAAGGCCTGGAACGCCTCATAACAGAATGGGTCGTGCTTCAGTGCTGTCTGATACCATTTGATCGCACGTGGGGCATTCTCCAGAGCCTCAAAAACTCGACCACGCAAGAGGCAGATCGCAGAATACAGGCTGACCTCACACCCCGGGGATGTTGGTTCCTGGACAAGACAAATAGTCAGGATTTCAGATGGACAAAGTTGGCCAATTTCAGGGATGGATTCATGGTTTGAGAATTTATTTGGATATGTACAAAGGACAAAGACACAGCACTTTCTGGTCTCAACACTCCACGAAAGCTGACCAACAACAATAACCACAACAAGACATGCAGGATGGCAGCATGGACAGCAGCGCCAAAGTGGCACATCATGGGCTAGTATTACAGGTCAAGTTTGCTGTGAAGCAATCCACTGTACTACTTGGCATGAGCAGCTGGGCACCCCATAAGTGGTGCTCTTTGACAAGCTTATATGGTCACACCGTCTATCTTGAGCCACAGAACACATCTGGAGAATTTCAAGCACACATGCTCCTGACGAGAAGTCTGGAAATGAATTCTAAACCCAGGTTAGGCTATTGTGGCAAATAGAACCAGGAGTAAACCGGTCACTCGTTTCCAAGTCCGGGAAGTGCATTCAAAATACGCAGGAATTTCCAATTTTCCATTACCTGCCGACTGGACTCCACATACTCGTCCACTTCGCCATCTCCCAAAACCTGAAGGCACTCATCCCACTCCTTGGACTCTGCTAGGCAGCGTGCTGCAAGGTACCTGAATCGCTGGTCTTTTTCCAGCAGACTTTCGGCTTTCAGCAAAACGATGGCCCTCCTGAATTGCTTGCTAACAAAATAGGCCTGCAAAGGAAATACATAAACACGTGTGATCCTCCCCTGAACACAGTCACTGGAATTCACAGTCTTGAGGCGCTTGCTATAAATGAAGGGCACCTGTGCCAACGCTGTTGCCCGCCTCAGCAATCCACAATTCACATGGCACCAACTCGAATTCATCTTCCAGTGGATTTGCTCCACGACACACAATATATTACACGTCCCCCAGCAAGGCTTGCATGGAAAACAAATCCCCGCAGTGGCTCCATCATCTGCGCAGGTTGCTTGTTGTAATCAACAAAGTAACAGCAGAATTCTGCAGGGTTGTGAGACAACAGGTTGTTCCCTTCTGGGCCAACAAATGGGAAATTTCCGCCTTTGTTTTCGAAGTTCTGGCTTCGTAAATTCGCTGGATGCGATGCCACGGTCAAGGGCCGGAACTGTGCTGAATGGTCCCAAATGGTGAGCACCTGGGCGAGCATGTACACGTCGCTTGGGTCCGATCCAGAGAGCGTGACCAGTTTGTCAGCGTAGAACACGGCGGAAGTGTAGAGGTGTTTCGCCAAGCAGTCCTGCACCAGCGCCCGCAGCCGGCGGCAGTGTTCCTCCGTGAATGACATCGCCGCTGGTCGCCCAGGCAGCGGCAATCCGGCGACGGGGTTTGTCCCGCGGGCGGGCCGGCCAGTAGGCCCGTGGAAAACGGGTCGTGCAAGACAAGGCGCAGGGCTTCAAGGCGTGGAATTCTCAGCCGAAGTCGGCAACTGTCGCCACTGCCCTTTGCAAAAGCGCCAAGTGCGGCACTATGTCGACGGGCGCACAAGAACCCCAAATTTGTTCAGGTGTCGAGGCGTGGGGGGTCCAGGGCTTTCCGCAGTACTGTGCGTGCTAATGTACTGGGGTCTCATGACCATGGGATTGCCAGAAACTTGGTTTCTGGCGGGAGGGGGGTGGGGACCCGCGCTGGAGATCGCCTGCGAGTGAAGGGGCGAGTTGCGGCTGTGGAGGGGCTCGCCCTTGGGGCGTGGGTGAGCATAGGGGTGGGGACAACGGGCTCAAACCTGCCCGGCAAAGTCGCAGCAAATTTCGCTGTGACCCAACACGATGCCGCGAGGACGCGGCAGCTCGGGTGCAGCAAATGGGGAACAGAACGAAGTGGGCAACAAAAAGGGTGCAGCGCGTGCCCATTTTTGCTGCCCATTTCGTTGCATTCCCCATTTTCGGGTTGCGGCGCAGATCTGTGCCGTGCATCGCTGCCATCCTGCTTCAGGCACACATCCGGCTTTCCCGATGGGTCACCGAGTTTAAGAGCCTTGAACCACGCTTGTTGATACTCGACACAGCCTCTGATTGTTGCGTGTTGGATCTTTGAGGGAGGCTGGGCAAGTGATGGCACTGCTTGCCACCAGCCGTGCAGAATGCATTTCTGAACTGCTGCGCTTGGTGCGAACGGTAAAATGCAGGCAAAGCTATTGATCCTGTGGTTTCTTTCTGTAGTTACATATCCAACAGTGAAAGTGGTAACGACTGAGGACACTACCATGCCGCGCGGAAGGTTTGTGTCGTCCGTGATTCTCTGGCAGTCTGCGTATACAATGTTCGGACGTCGTCGACTCTGAGTCGATGCCGCAAACTATTTTACGTGGCATCACGCAAATGGCACTCCATCGTTACTTTCTACCCAACCCTAACTATTCTGGGCAAAGCAGCATGCGATGGAACCCCTTGACTGTGACTGCGGATGGATTGCCCTTCCAAAACCGATAAGCCAAGAAACGACTCTCCATCAAAGGGTGATTTGAATTGCATCAGAACGGATTCCTGTATGATCGAAGATGTCGTCGATTGGTTTGATCTTGCCTCAGTGTGGTAAACCACCTAACAGCTCCTTGTTTCTGCTCCAACCTTGTGTTCCCGATGCCATGTTCCTGATTTCGCAGTTTGCTTCCAAGGCAAGGGGACTGTCCAAAGCATCGTCCATGTGCACCCCACAGCATACGCGCCCCATGGCATCATTTCTTACGATGTGTACCAAGTGGTGTTGAGAAATTCGGTATGAAACAGACAAACAACTTCAATCCCCTCTTCGAATCACACCTCGAAGAAGCTGCTGTTCGGAGTCAATGCTCAGTAGCAACACTGCAGGCAATGTTCGAATGCAAAAGATTTCACATGACTGTCCATGCCTGTGATTGGCCACATGCACAGAATCCCATTTGAAATGCCGCAAAGTTCAAAAACATAACAAAGTCGCACTGCCTGATGAAAGTGTTGGTTAAGATGAGGGCAACGCACTTCCTGTAATGCATCAGTGATGTTTTGGAAACTCAGCCAATGCCTTCAAATTGCCCTATCAAGGTCGACATTGTAAGCCATGATGCATTGATTAATTTTACAGTACTTTGGCCTCCCAATAGTGGAACGAACATAATATTAACAGGTTAATTTCTTCCAGCCAGTAATTTCGAAATCCTGCTCCACATATATCTTCTTTCTGGAATCAGCCAATCTTTGCTATCAAGTGCGGCTGGAAAACTTAAACAAATTGTCACTGATTGTCTCCTGCATTTTTCAAAGACTCACGTCGAAATTGGGCCCAAGTGGCAATTGTGCCTCGAAGTGAAAACAATTGCTTCATTTTGGTCTTGAATAAAGAAACGCGTCACTCAACACCTTTGTTGTCCAATGTTGACTCAGGCCCAGTCGGCTGCACACCATCACCACAAAAGGGAAGCGACATTTCGCAACGCATTCACTGTGACCTAATTGAGGGCCATCTGGATAGCTGTTAGAGCATCCTTATCGGTGGGTGCTATTGCACCAGCGGTGCTTTCCAGCAACAGTTTTCATAGGGGCATCTTTAGGGCACCATTGCCGGTCGTACGCCTACATCATCATCATCATTTTTGCATAACCAGGCAATGAGGTAGCCGTTAGCTTCCTATTTTGCCCGAGCAAAGCGGTGCCTGTGATCAGTTCATTAAAATCAAGTGTACAACGCAAACAGAGTCGAGGAATCTATGAACTCCTATTGCCAAGAAGCGTTTGTCGATGGTGATACATCAAAAGAAGTGTCTTCGCCAGTTGGCGATCGGGAACTGAAGCACAGAATGCTTTTGGCACTCCGATGTCGAAAAGGAGTTGATTGGCTTCACACTGCCCTAATTTGGAGCCTAACTGGATAGCTCTCAGGGCACCAGTGCGCTCCCGCAAAGACCAGTAGAAACTGCATTGGACGGGTGTGGAGGCTGGATTCGGTCGCCCGACCGCGCCTGAGCCCGGCGGCCAGCGCTCGCGGCTGGGCGCCGCCGGCATGGCCTCCTACGTTTACTTCCGCTTCGCCTGCTCCACCGACATGGACGTCGTGCGATTCGACGGAGAGTTCATCACCGCGGGCGAGCTCAAGTACCTGGTGGAGCGCAAGACGGGCGTGCACAGGGACCGCACGGTGGTGCTGGAGCTGTACGACCCCAGCACGGGGGAGCGGTATACGCGGCCGGGCGCGGTGATACAGAAGTGCAAGTCGGTGATCGCCAAGCGCAGCCCTCGCGTGAAGCCGCCCAGCATCGTGGCCAAAAGGGCCACGGGCACGGCTGCTGGGGTGGCTGTTGAGGGGAAGGGCGATGCGGAGGAGAAGCTGCAAGTTGTAAAGAAGGATCTGGATGATTTGCTGCTGGGTCCGCGGCCGTTTGAGGCGCAGGGGGAGGGAGGGCGATCGCCGGGGAAGGCGGCTGGCGACGTCCGGCGGGCCGGAGGGGCGGAAACGCACCGCGGGTCGTCGAAATCGGCTGAGGAATTGGGGTCGCGTGGAGAAGGGGCGGCGCGGAGGAGCTGCGCGAGAGCGCAGGCGGCGGGATACGGGGGTGTTTTGTCGCGGGCCGGGGAGAGCGGCATCGGGAGTGGGCCGACCGCTGGGAAAGGGGAGGGCGGGGCACTCACTTCGATGAAAAACGAAGGGGGGAGGGGGCAATTGAATGCGAAAGATGGGATTGTCTCCTCAGGGGCCGCTGGTCGGCGGCAGCCTCGCGGAGAGGTGAAGAGCGGCCCGCGATGGGGAGGTCCTTCGGGGAGGCGCTCCCACGGCGAGTGGCCAGTGGAGGTGCACAAACCAGTCAGAGCAGAGAATGAGTTGTCTCCGGGCAACACCTTGGATAAGTGCTGCGCGAAGGGCTCCGCCCCATGGCTGGGAACAACGTCGCAAGAGGACGATTTTGGATTAATGCTGCCCTTCATACACGAGCTCCTGCCCATTGCACCGCCAGGGTTGCTGAAGAAAGTGTTTGGGGATGGCGCGCCAGTGTCTGAGCAACAGTGGGAGACCCTTAAGAAGGAGCACAGCGAGAGGATGGCCAGGAAGAGGCCCACACGTTGCATCCCAAGGCCCCTTTCGTGCAACGGACCAAGGGGTTGGCCGCCAGGAGCTAGCAGGGGTGCTTCATGGCCAAATCCAATGTGCAGGGAGCCAGGTGGGGGCCTCCCATACTATAACTGGAGGTTTTACCAGAGTGAATACTGGACGGCCCCCAGCCGCCAGCACCAGGCACCCAGTGCATTGTTGCATGCCTGGTGGTCTGGTTGCAGGTACGCCTGCGACCATCCACTTTCACGAGGTATGGATGATCCAAACAGATATTTCAATCGAGAGCCTGGATGGTTGGATCCTATGCTGCCCAGGGACAGCCACACTCACAATGGACTGGCATCATGCCATCAACAATTGTACGGCCACGACACATTCCTGAACAAAAGAAAAGCATGGAGCCTGGAACCACCAATGAAGCGTGGGCCTCAGCACATGTCAACAATTGAAGGCAAACACCTGGAGTGCAGATGCCCTCCAGTTCCCTTCCCTGACAATGCTGCAAACCGCACAGGACATGTGGACAAGATAACAACACCCGCGACCAATGAGCGGTCCAAGAGCCTCACACCCTCAGTAAACACAGTGCACAGCTCCAGCGGGACGCGGTTTCAGCCCCAGGCAAATTCCAGAGGTGTTTCCGCTGCAGCCAATGGCTCAGTGCTGCAAACCAGGAGGTCGAAGCGCCGCGACACTGAAGAAGTGAATTCAAAAATTGTTGGCGAGCACTGCCATAAGAAGACTCCCGATTTGGGTGGCAGCAGACGCCCCCACGTGCGGCTCAGCGGGGGTACGGGCCCAAGGCGACCTTGTCCCAGACTTCGGTCCAAAGTGGTGCTGTGCCATCGGCGTGGTTCTTCCAGTGGGCGCGCAAAGAAGAGACGTCAGTCGGAGCCAGGGAGCAGGTCGCGCCCGCAGCTGGAGACGTCAACCTCGGTGAGGTGTTTGTGCCGTCTGAGCAGCCGGTGCAAAAATCGTTGAATCGCACTTGTCCAACTGAGACACTTACAAGGCGGTGGTGGTTGGGCAGGTTGCGGGACACCACTGTGCCATGCCATTTCCCGCGCAGCATCGGCCTACACGCCAACCACATGCACATGCATGTGTCTGCACAGCCCACGCACTATCCAACAGTCTTCAATCCCGCAACGCAAAACAAAGGATCAGAAATGACCCACGCCGATGTGCACAGAAAGGCGAAGCGTTTGATGAACGCGAACTGGCGAAGCCGAGCGGTGGATGAGATTACGTTCAGAAAAGCGTGGAACGCCGCTGCTTCACAATTTTCAACATTGTGCTGGTCAGCTGCGGGCCGCATTTTCGATACAGGCGTTGGCATGGCAGCGACCGCGTCGCAGTCGGGGCTGGGACACAACTCGCAATGTGGCCGTGACCGCAGGCGGTTGACATGGAAGATCGATGGCAATTGGGGCCTGGTCCAATGCTACTCGACGACCAATTTCAGAAACAGTCCGCCGCGACTCAGAGGCACAAAGATATGGATGGTCAGCGTTGGGAGATGAGCCACGGCCTCGATGATCCCACCCGTCACAAATGCCGGTGGGCCAAACCGTCGGGCACCAAAGTACTGCTGCATTGCCGGTTCCTGCATCGACGCGGTGAACACAGATCAGGAGTTGGGCCAGAAAATTTGCGAATTGCTCGAAAATTCTGTGCTGCATTTTGCTCCATTTGCCAAAGTGATTCCTCTTCTGCCGAAGGGCAGTTGCATGGTCCGGCCATTGTGCAGCGCACCGCTCAACGTCCAACTTGGATAAACTGTTGTCCAAATATCGAGCACGGCGCTAGAAATAATGCAGCAGATATGGAAGCTAGGAAAAGGGGCACATGCTCAGCTTCCGCAGTTGCTGCAGAGTCTGCATGCAGTGCAGACACCTGGAGCGAAAGGACGCTCTAGCCCAACGGAAGCAGATTAAACTATAGAAGCACCGCCGAGTTTCAGGAAAGGCTGTGCACGCTATTCAAGGGTGTGCGCCGCTGTATTGTGCAAGCTGTTGGTGTCGAGCACCCCGGTATCGACAATGGCTTAACTATTCTAAATGGCAGAATTAGTTGAAATGATGACAGCGGCAGCTGCTAATTCGTTAATTAACGAATCCAGCATATCGCGCTTTGTCGGTCACCCGGGATGTGTCAATGCGACGTTGATAACAAGAGTATTCTTGTGTGGTATCTATTTGAGAATATTCTTTTGTGGCATCTTTTCAGTATTCTTGTGTGGGAGAATCAATTCTCCCACGACCAACCAGCGACCCAAGCATTTTCCGCAATTGACATGGAGCTGCCTCTGACGTGGCTATTTCTGTCTCTCCGGTCGCTCTGTCGCCCTGATGGGGCTGCGGACTGGCGACCAACAGGAACCGCAAGAAACGGCACAGATCGCACGCGGTGCATGAAGGCCGGCCTAAGAAAAGTCGCAGGATTGAAGGAAGGGGAACAGGAAATGGCTCAACTCATTCAAGAGACTAATAAACGCGGGTGACATCCGTGCTTCCATTCTGGACCTTCATGCAACTTTACGAGGGAACGTTTTGCACGCGGATGGTTCCCAATTAGTCGTGGACGACATCACTGTTCGGTGTGTCATTGCAATGGCGAAAAAGCAGCTTGCGCACCACACTCAGAATCTTGCCCTCACTGAGGACACTCCAATGTTTCCTGGATCGTGGGCAGCCTGGTACGCGATCTGTTGGCTCGGGCAGGCAGCCGGCACGCACCAAAGCTATCTCAAGCGCTCGCTGAATTCTATCGATTTGGGAGACGGCGACCGTGGACCTCTACCTGTCAATGGATTCTTGTTGGCTGATGCCGCGGAGTTCGCAAGTGCCCTCAGCCGAGTGGCATTGTGCCACAATTGCAGTACCAACATGTAACATTAGTATGCCACTGGCCGATCGGCCATCCAAATATCGCACATTTCATGATGCTGGAAATTCAATTGTTATGTGATCCGACGCAGTTAACTGGCGCTCTTACGCACATTTGCAAATGTGCCGTTGAATATATGGAGCAGCTGCCAACTAAAACCGCTGCTGAAACACACCGCAGTCTAGGAAGTGTTTAAGGTAACATCGGATGACAAGCTGTGCCCGCCTTACACGTGTACACCAGAGATTGGCAGCTCATCCGCTTTAGATGGCCATGTTACTGCAAATCACATAGTCCATATACGCAGGACACACTGTGGAAACAAACCATCCAACGAGAACAATATAATTCTGCAGTCTCATTATGATGGGAATGCAAAATTATTGTCTAATTAGACAGATGGAAAGCGGTATGCGCTTACCCACAAGTACAACGAGCACGCCACAAATTTGCCAAAAGGAGGCCATTCGAAAACACAGACTCAGGGGCCGCATTTCAACCCCAGTCAAGCGCACCCAGGAATGCACACAGCGAACGACTGGTTTCAACGTGCAACCAACACAGAACAATGTACGCTTTGCATCACTCCCAACAACGACGATAAGCGCCGCAATGCTGGAATCACCACATACATCAATGAAGTCTGTTGAGCCGCCCCATATGGGAGAAACAAACCGTGGCATCCCAGTTGCAACCGTGAACCACTGGAACCCCAATACCTACTGTACAAGCCCATGTCATTCTGAAATGCAACAATCAAATGGGCGTGGAAATACATGACAGCCAGGATGGAATGAAGCCTACATGCCAAAGTGAAAAAGCTGTGTAGATTCAAGCCGAACAATCGTGTCAATCATTTCCTGTGTGCTGGTCCTGTGAATCCTCTGCTGCTGACTCTCAAGACAAGCGGGAGAAGACTGCGTGTGGCGTGCTTGACTCGCGGGCAGGATCTACCGATCCGTGTACCCAGCGTCGTTGTAGCCCTTGTCATTGTACCCGTAGTCATTGTATGAACTCCCTCCATCCCTGTATTCTGCGGTGCCCATTGCACTGTGCAGTTTGAGCGTGGCCACGAGCGCCTCCACCCTCCCCTGGGGCTGCTCAACGAGGTAGTCGTAGAGGCTCAAGGTGGGGGCGCACTCGATGTTGAGCTGCCTCTTTGAGCGCACCACGAAGGCCTGGCAGCTGTAGCTGCACATGTGGCGCGCCCTGCACGTGCCGCAGTCCGCCCAATTGTAATCCGACGCGCCCCAGAACCTTCGCAGCTGCTCCCCGCGAGACCGAAACGCGTCCTCGTCCGTCTGGCCGATGTTGCCGAGGCTCCAAGCCCGGTCGTTCCACTCGAACCTGCCGCACGGCAGCAGGTTGCCCTCCGGCGTCACGCCCAGCACGCGCGAGCCGGCCCCGCACAGCTGCCCGTCGCACAGCGACTTCCCGCAGCCGCGCTTGTCCGCAAACTTGATCAGCTCCCTCTCAAGGTTGGCCTCGATCACGCCGTTCCCGCCCGTCTCCAGCATGTGGTCCAAGATGTCCTTGCGCGCCTTGAAGATCTGCTCGCCCGTCAGCGGCTGCGCGTCCAGGCCTGCCCCCACGGGGTACGCCACGTTCGCCTTGAACCGCCGTTCGCCCAGGTCGGTCCGCAGCCAGTGTATGACCTCCGGCATGCGATTCCAATTGCTGTGATTGATGGTCGCCAGCACGCTCACCTGCAGGCCCGCCGACTTTGCCCGCATGAAGTTTCGAACCACCGCGCTTCCGGCGCCCCGGGAGTCGTCGTTCATCTCGGGCGGCCCGTCCATGCTCACCCCTATCGACACGCCGCGCTCCAGGAACAAGTCCAGAAAGGGCTGATCCAGCCGGACCAGGTTGCTCTGAATGGTATACTCCGCCGTCTTGCCCGCCCCCCTCGCGACGCCGTCGGCGTAGTCCATCGCCGCCCTGTACCAGCCGACGTCCAGCAGCGTGGGCTCCCCGCCGTGGAACAGGAACCCCACGCGGTCGCGGTCCGTCGAGTCGAACGCCGCGTCCGCCATCCGCATGAAGGTGTCCAGCGTCATGTCCGACCCGCTGCCGATGTCTTCGTAGCAGTAGGAGCAGCTCAGGTTGCAGCGGCGGGTGACCTTGACGACCAGGAATTCCAGGTTGGACCAGCTGCGGGCGAGGCGGCTGCCCTCCACGGGAAGCTGGGCTGGGCCGGGCCTGACGACGGGCGGCGCGCCGCTCTCGACCGTGGTCGCCGCGGCCCTTGGGGCGCACTTGCGCCCGTGGATAGGGACCATCCACTGCCCTGGCCTGCACAGACACAAGCCAGTTGGTGTCGCATTGCGACTGCCGGCGGTTGAAACTCTCTGGGGCACCATGTCGTCTGCATACGGCTCCCAGGGGCGCGGCCGAAACGGAGTTCCTTTTTCCGGTAGCTTCGAACCAACTGGAGTCACCCATGCTGGAGGGGCTGCCACTGGAGCCAGCGTGCAGCGACGGCATCCCCGCCAATGGGCCTCTCCTGCAACGCTCGGAGGGTGCCACCTACACGCGTGTTTTTGCACCTTCGCACCACGGACAACCTGTGGCGGCACGCTGCATGCACTGCCCGAATCGCTCTTGATGTCAAGGTGAGCGCGCTGCGACGCCGTGCCTGGCTTCGAAAGCAATGCGAAGAGGCTTTTGCGCCCGCTCCACAACTAGACAAACACGCAAATGGGCGCGGCAATGCTCTCTTTGGCAATGGGGCGGTGTGGTGTATCTGTGGAGTGCGGGATCGATACTATCGACTCGATGGCCATCGACCCTAGGGTCAGGCCTGTAGGGTGGACGGGACGCGTCAACGCACCTGGGAACAGCGCGCGGAAGGGGCCGGACAGTTGCCATGTTGCCCGCAGCCGCAGCCTGGTTGGGGGCTCTCCCGACTTGGAGCATGCTGGGCGTCAAAAAGCCTCTGGTCCTTCCGGTCATGTAGACGCTCAAGCAGCTGTACAGCGCGAACAATACCCGAACAGTGCATGACTAAGGGGGTCAGATCCCGTTTGGGGCACTGCGCCAGGCCCGCTGAGGCATGAGGCCACTGCTTTTGATGATATGGGCCACGACAGTTGAGGTGTACATCATTGAGATACGCATGCATGCCACCTGATGCGTGACAACGTAAAGCCGATCATAGGATCAATCCCTGTGCTGCTGGCGGAGCTGGCACAGCGAGCGCCCTGCGGAGTGGCATCAGCAAAGGGCCTGTTCCAGCACTGACCGAGCAATGCTTCACTGTTTGTGATCTCGTGGACAAGGCCCCCAATCAGCAACATGAGTACAACGGGAACAAAATCTGAACAGAGCATCTAAAGGGCCATCAGTGCTGTAAAAGTTGATGTGGGTGGACAGGCTGGCACGGTCCAGGGACCATTGCTTTTGGAACTGGGGGGCACGGGTGTTGATGCGCTTGTCCATGCGTGACAACGTGAAGATGATATGAGGATCAGGTACAATAATGTCGTCAAAGCCGGTACTACTCAGGCAAATTATTTACGACAACATTTTACGGCGCAGCAATAGCGGCAACTTAAATGTCCCCAATTACGAGCAAAACTGCAGATTCCATAAATATGCAGAGCTCATTGTGGGCTTCTGAAACCTATCATTACAATCGTAGTCACGCATGAATAATTGGGCCAACTACTGGTCAGCAACGCAGCCATGTCCCGTACTGCCTAATCACCGCCCCCCTAACTGCCTCCAGCTCTGCGTCCATCTCGCCCTCGCAAAGGGCCGCAAAGGCGCTGTCGAACAAACCCCCATCATCTATCACTCGAGAGCGGATCAGTTCCACCGACGCCAGCCGGCACCACATGGCTGCAGTGAGGTGGAAATATCAGCACTCTTTGCCATTGCTAGAACGAGTCCAGAAGAAAGTCGTACCTGTAGAAGGTGGCATGCAGGGCTTGTCATTCAGGCTTGCTATTTACGTCGTAAACACAAATAGTATTTACGTTTTTACACATAAAAGTAGTTCTTACGTTTTTACGCGTAAAAACGGGTAAAAATACGTAAATACAACGTAACTACGGCCCTTGTACATAAGAGCAGTACATACAGCCTTTGGGTGTCCGGGGAGTAGCAGCCAGTCGCGCTGTAATGGCAGAAAACGAGCTTTTGTTCCACGCCGTCGTGGCCCTTACCGATTGTGAAGTCGACGCTGCGTTGCGTGTGCTCGAGGAGCAGGAGAACTGATCATTGTGCGCGATTTTTATGGTGCTACCTCGGTGTTGCAACGAGCCGCAAAAATGTAAATACAGCCTTAAAATAGCCCCTTTTGCAAATTTGCTTTTTTGCGCGTGAAAACGCGAACGGAAAAATGTAAACGTAAACGTAAATAACAAGCCTGTTGTCATTCAACGGTATATACTGTCAAATTTGTTTGCCTCGCATATCCCCTTCAACACATATGTGACACTTTTACGTAAAGGTGAGCTGAGGGAGGCAGGCAGTCGTTGAAATGCAAAGCCGGCCCGGGACGCAGGCTCAAATGGCGCAATCTTTCACGTAACACACAGAATTGTGCGCATTTGGGTGATTTCTGTAGCGGCGTGCAATTCCGCGGATAAGCGTACTTATGCGTAAGTCCAAAGTATGGTACGAATACCACTCACAGCAAGGCGAACGGGCCCCAAGGGGCAGGGGCAATTTCGCCCGAAACCGAATTGTTGCCGTCTGTGCAAGCCTCCGTTCTAAATGGGCCCAGCGGCATATATAGTGCACGGGTACAAATCTAAACACTGTATTTTGCGTAAATACGCGTGGGCGCACCCTATTCACGTCGTGAAAATCAAGCCTGCGGGCACGCAATCAGGATGTACATATATTACCGCCAACCACGCTCTAACGTCAGGTGCCGCGCAAAAAACGAAAAAAATGGACTGATCAATACACGGATCTTCCCGTGTTGCGCATTTAGCCGTGACTGTATCTTACAAGCCTAGGAAAGGTACCTCCGATGTTTGGATATGTGAAGCAGGACTTCTAACCACTGGTTCCCTTTTTACAGCACACTGTTGTCTGTATATTAAAACAACATGGTGGAAACAAAGCATTCAATGAGAATTGCGTAATTCTGCGGTCCCAGACAGCTGGAGATCAGCCACAGATCTTATGGTGGGCGAGGAAGGATTTGTCATTGGAGACACGGTCACCAGCAGTGGCAAGGAGCTTAACTCCGAGTCGGGATATAGATGCTCACCGCCCAATACACGACTTCAATAGGAGAGACATCGGGCGTCTCAGTCACCAGGCTTGCCGAGGAACGCATTTCCTTGTATTTTGCGACATGAAGCAGGACCGCGAGGGATCTGTAGGTCTTTGGCAAAGATCTGTTGCAACGATGTTTACAGTTTTGTGTGTGGGGTGGGAAGGCATGATGGACGTTATTACAGGCTGGGATGGTCCCTTTGGGCAACGTTGCCGCTGGAGGCTCTCGTGTTGTTCATCAATTGATAAACGACGATAGGCTTTTGAAGGGCTGCGCTGCCTCTCCTGTAAGATACGTGCACCAGGATCGTACTCCGTCATATAGCTCACAACATCACATGCATTGGTCGTTTGCTGGGCACCTGTTCTCTCGAAGTGCCATTTGCCCTCCTGTGAGTCGTTCGCGGGACCGAGAGTAGTACAAATACCATGTTGGGGCCTTTCGAAGAAGAATTACTATATTTTCGGAGCACGATTTACCCACAATTACATAATTTCGGCATATAACGCGCACATCCGTGTAGTGATGAGAAAGCCAATCCCATTTGGGCTTACATCTCAGAATCGCTGTGCATTTAATTGGCCATCCGTGGCAATCTGGAAGCCTCGCATATCTTGATGTCCAAAAGATAATTCGAGCCAAGCACAAAGCACTTTTCGAATAACAAAGCCCTGCATGCCACCTGCTGCCAATGCGACTTCCTTCTGTGTTTGTTCGGGCGGTGTTGAGGAGCGCTGAATTTTCCACCTAGCTTCAGCGATGCGATGATAGCTGGCATCAGTGGCTCTGCTCTGCTCAATAGTGGTAGGTGATGACGATGTGTTCGGCGGCGCCGTCGCGATTTGCGTGGACGATATGGACGAGGTGCTTAAGGGAGCAGCGAATAGGCAACATGTACATGGCTACATTAGTGAGCAGCGGTCGGCCCGATGCATTCATGCGTAATATCGATTTTGATTATTGGCTATTGTGTATTTCACTCGTAACTAGGGCAAATAAATTGCAAATATTGTTGGGCCACAAAACTTGGTCGTTGATTACAGGCCTGACTAACACCAGCTTTGACGACAGTATGGAACCTTATCCTCATATCACCTGCACGTCATCACCAATCAGGGAGCTCACCAACATCAATGGTCCACAGTTCAAAAGCAGTGGTCCCTGGTCCATGCTAGCCTGTTGGCCCGGATCCATTTTTACACCATTATACGGAAATTTGACAGACATTGATGCAATATTGATAGGTCCTTGCTTCAACACCGCTCTACAGACACGAGATCTAAACTTTACATTCTAAAGGTACCTTTAGATTATAAGCGGTCAGCCTTGATCCGAAGGCCTATCGGTGGTGCATCAAAGCCTACCAAATATTCGGATATATCTGAGGGCTGGCAAACTGGATCGTTGGTGCAACATAACTGCAAAATTGTTTGCTCGCAATCCTGCATCAAGACACCTTGTTGGAGGGTTGGAAAACACGGACGTTGCAGATCCATTGCTTCAAGTGTAGCTCACCAGTGTCGGCGATCATTGTTTCAACAACCCCTTGCATCAACCCCCATTAACATTATATCAAAGCCTGCCGAATTTACGAAAGATTGATGTCTCTTTAGATGCTATGTTCTGATTTTGTTCCCGTTGTGCTCATGTCGCTTACGAAGAAACAGGTTTGTTCTTTACGTTTACGGCTCCCTTTTCGCGTTTACGTTTTTACTCTCAAAAACGTGGAAATGGAGAAACGACCATTTTTACGGCCATATTTACACCTATTTACGGCTCGTTGACAAGCCCATGCACAATAGACATGTCTGCATACATACGCTGCTGCATGTATGTTGCAAGAGAGGCAACGCATCCCCTTGAGAAGTCGTTTATCAACTGACAAACGACGCAAGATCTAAAGGGGGCATTGCCAATAGGGCCACCCTAATTGTGTTGTGTTGTACACCATGCATTGCCACCTCAGGCACACACAAACTGAAACCGTTGTTGCAACAGTCTTTTACAAGAGACCACATGCCCCCTTGTGATCTTCGTCCCATGCTGCGAAATTCAAAGAAATGAAGCTAGATGACTGAGGCGCCCAATGTCACATCTCTTCAAGGGTGCGCTGGGTAATGAGCAACTATGTCCATCTAGAAATTGAACTGCATGACGTTGCCAGTTGATTTTTCTCCAATAACAACTTCTCCCTCGCCTGTCGCACACGCAGTGTTAGCTACTATGATTTCCGGCCTATGATAACCTGTGGCACACTAGTGGCTTACCATACCGTAGAACGGTTTTGGGCTTTTGTGACCCACAGAAAAGGGGGATGGCATTGTACCACGGCATGTACCAGCCGCATAAATGACTAAAATGACTCGATATTGACAAGAATGACCATCACGTTGTTTATAATGGGCTATCAAAGATTTCACCTAGTGTCGCCAGCGTTGTCTGAGATATGAGCCAAATTGTGGGCCGGTGCCATTGCGATTTGTACCAAGGCATTCATCCAGGCATGTAGCTACGTACCACGGTATCGCTTTCTGACGCAAACCGGCCTGCGGTGTTGCATCTGCGAATCACCCAAAGGAGCCCCGAATGAAGTCGGGTCACTTGAGCGCCCGCGGATTGCTACCGATCTGGGCACTGGCCTCCTTTGCAAGTTCCATGCAGAGGGTCACCCACGACACCACTGGCAGATCATCAATCAGGAATTAACTCCTGCCACGCTCCAACCCCATGCCAAAATAAAGATACGAAACAATACAGCTACTTTCTCATGTTACATTTTTAGCCGTATCTTCCATGCCCGAAAAGGGTACCTCGAATGCCTGGAAATGCGAAGCACGACTGTCAGCAGCTGATTCCCATAGGTCTAAAATCCGGCGGAACAGGCCGGCCCTGTTCCATGCGATGTGAACTGCCACAACGGGCCCCGTTGTGGCAGTTCATATGGCATGGATTTTGTGAAGGCATACGATTGTTGAGCTTAGAGTTGTCGACTCAATAATTAGGGAATGACGTTTTCGATTTATCAATCCAAAGCTTGGCCGATTCTGAAATTTTCACGCACACTATAATGTCGTGATTACTGCTAACTAGTGAACGACATTTTTTTCGGTTATTTTTTCCAAAGCTTCAACAAGTTCTGAGCTCAGTTCTGTATTGGCTCTGCTCCGTGAGCTGATTGTACTACAGAGGGGAACCATGCTGATGATAATAAACGCGAGGAGAGATGATCAGAGGGCTGTTTGGGTTTCGCAGCGAGGGTTGTTGCTGATGTGTGAGACGGGTAACGCGTTTGAGGGAACTGAATTGGTTATCTGAACATCTGATACATTTGTAGAACAACAAACTTTTTTGTGATCAATGGGCTTACCACACTTGTTCCGTCGACTTGTTGAAGGATTCGACTGCTCCTAGTCGGGCGCGGCAGGAGTGGGTGACCGCCAGATGTCATTGTCGTAATGTCGTCATCATCAAGAATTCTTACGTATCAAGACGAGGAGGCAGCAAACAGCTCCCTATTTTGCCCGAGCAAGCAGTGTCCATGAAATGTTCATGGGAACCTAAGGCATGGCCACAATCCAACCATTCAGTTGCTGTCCTTCAGAACGCGCAAATTTCACAAATTCGATGTTGCCAAACCGCCTTTATCCATTGATCGCAATTGCTAAGCATGGAAACCCTTAAAATATCATCAAGCCCAAGGGATCAACGTTGCCGAATTCGCTTCCTGATTTTGCTTCTAGACAATCCGCATTTCACAGACAAGTTCAAGTTGATCAAGTTGATCATGTCACAGCCACATGTCACTGTCATCATTGGTGACTATCATCAATAGCAGGGAGCCGATGGCTGCCTCCTCGCCTCCGTATATAAAATGCCTTGGCTGGTGCCTGCCACGACTCCTGGCTCCGCTGCTGCGCCACCGCGCCAGATGTGGCGATTTTCTGAGTACCCCGCCTGAACCATGTACCTTGGGGACTGATTGCGGTATGCTAACTGGATTATAGGAAAGTCTATGCATGTTGGAGTGTTCTGCAGTAATTGTGAAGGTTGTAGGTGGTGTCCTGCCCATATGACGATGAAGCAACCATATCCCGGATGCGAGCTGCCATGCGAGAGTGTCCAATGAAGAATAGTGTTGCCAAATACCCTTGAGCCGGAGGCCCTGAGGACGGAAGACGGATCCATGAACCTATGCTGGAGAGGTGATGACGTGCCGCCTTGTACAATCGCTGTGGAGTGTCAGGAGGACGAGCTGACCCAATGAAGAGCGGGCCCAACTTTGGATCTGACGGAGGGAAGGCTGGAGAGTGAGTCACACTGCGAGCTGCGCCTCAGCAAGGAGAATCGGGCCGAATGCCTTGGGTAATTGACGGGTATGGTAGAGTTCTGGGCGGCAAAGGCGATCCCCGTGACTTAGGCCGGGTAAGGATACCCTGAGTAACGCAGTCGGCGGCTTACCAAGGGTAAGGCACCATGGGTAACGCAGTCGGCGGCTTACCAAGGGTAAGGCGCCATGAGTAACGCAGTCGGCGGCTTACCAAGGGTAAGACACCCTGGGTAATGCAGTCGGCGGCTTACCAAGGGTAAGGCAGCCGGTGGATTGGGAAGGGTAAGGATACCCTGGGTAACGCAGGCTAGTACTTAGACGGGAGTGGCCAGTATGTTGAGACGTGGGAGGCGCACCCTGGGTAAAAGGTACATTCGTACCTTGTATGAAATTGAAGGGACCTTTCAGAGAACCCTGGTAACGGTGCCGCGCCGCGGCTTGGGTATTTAAAGACACACGGCTTCACTTGTAACGAACAACTGCGAACCTTGGGCCCACCTCGCTGTTGTGTGTGAGTGACCTTCGGGGATTGTACCCCGCTGAGTGGAGAACATGCCGCGCTGACAGACGCCCATTGTGGGTGCACTTCGCCGTCGAGTTTAGCTCGGACGGGCGAGCGTCTCAATTCGTGCGTGACCGGCACATTGCTGGAAGATTCGCCATTGGGACGCCATTTCTGCGGTGGTTCGAGGCTCGACGCCACACCAGACGTTCCCAGTTCGCCTGATCCTGATGCACCATTGATGTCCTGTTGGTTGCGATGCGTAACCGTTACAGCAATTCGCTGCAACGGGTGGGTCTGGTTACATCTGCCGCCGCAGCCTGCGCCCACAGTGTGCGGCGCGCCTGCGAGCGACGACCCGTTCAGAGCCTCGCTGCCCCCCCGGCCCGCCGCGCCGCGCCACCTCCTGCCACTGATGGCGACCTTCGGGGAGGCACCCCCAGGAGACGAGGCGCGGGGGGCGAAGATCTTCAAGACGAAGTGCGCCCAATGTCACGTGGCGGAGAAGGGGGGCGGCCATAAACAGGTGTGCGCGCGGTCCCCTGCCCATCTTCGGCGTTGGCGCGTCGGAGGCGCCTTTGTCGATTGCCTCCGAATCTGACATCGGCGGATCGCGACGAATCGGGCGGTTGGGTAAGTGTGCGTGTGTGTGTTTGCCGGCAGGGGCCCAACCTTGGTGGGCTGCTGGGCAGGCAGTCTGGCACCACCGCCGGCTTCTCGTACTCCAAGGCCAACAAGGAAAAGGCTGTGGTGTGGGGCGAGGACACCCTGTACGAGTACCTGCTGAACCCCAAGAAGTACATCCCAGGTGGGCACTCCAACCCCCAGGGGTTCAGATCGCCGCGCTCTTGCTGCTTGGGGCGGAGATCTAATCTCAGGCACCTCGTTTAACGCTGTGTTCATGTGTAGGTACCAAGATGGTGTTCGCGGGTCTCAAGAAGCCCCAAGACCGCACCGACCTAATCGCCTTCCTGAAGAAGTCCACAGCCTGAGCGGCTGGCGGGCGCTCGTTCGCTTGCTGTGAGGCGTGCGATGCGGGGGGTGTCCGGGGACGTGCGGAGTCGGGGAGAGACGAATTCCTTCCATTTGATCCAGTTCTCTCGGGGGTAGTGACAGCTGGTGGTTCCAGGAGAAATGAGGTCCATCGAGCTCTGTGGACGGGAGCGGCGTATGAAGTTCAGCTTGCCAGAAGTTGGGCAGTGTTTGGGAGCAGGTGTTCCGCATTTCGTGCTGGTGGTTGGCAGCCAAGCCATTGTGCCTCCTGTCCTGACAACAAAGTGCGCCCGCCTGTTTTCACAGAAACTGTTGTGTGGGGTCTTTTGAAGTTGGTGGTGGTGAGAATCGATTGGGATTGTTTATTGGTAATCGCACCTGAATATCTGGGAAGGGGCACCACTTCTGGTGGTGCGCCCTTCGGGGGGTGGATGTGGACTCGGGGTTTCACAGTGGCGCCCTTGCCAGCACAATGGCAAGTAGAAGCACGAGACGTTGAAGAGGCTTGACATCAGAAGTTTCACTGCTTCCCTATTCTGAGCTGTCAAACATCGGTTTTGTCACATCTACATTTTGTGGCTGGTTGCTTTCTCCAAACAGTGTGAGGTGGTGGTCTGGAACATCTGCATTCTGTGCTGCTTCCAATGACTGTGCAAATGGCCAGCAGATCAATGTTTGTGCACAAAACACAGCCAGTTGTGCGTTGGTATCTTGGCAGATGGTCTGTCGGCCGAATCCAACATTGCCACGTTGCTCGGAGGCTGGCTCAGATCAGGTTGACACAGCACAGGTTAATCTGTGCCTTGAGCGCCTCCACCACTGGGTCATCTTCAAAGTCTTGATCCAATCTTGCCTCTTCAATCAGGTTCACGAGTTCCGTATCCAGAGTACCAGCGTCCACTTGTGCAAGCTGAATGTGGTCAGTGTCATCTTCAACGGGGATGGTGTGCATATTCTCTTTGGCACACCCGGCCCAGGCATCAGTTGATGTGCGGGTAGTAAATGCACAAATTGAGCCCGAAGCAGAATGGGGTGCTTCGACTGAGGGGGGAGTGATGCTTTGCTCTCTTTCCGTGGCTGCTGGTCTCACAGTCACTGCCACTCTTTCTGTGGGTTCAACTGTCATGGACACGTGTACGAGACCCTGTTGACTAAATCCTGCTACTTTATCTCCACTGATCGCCTCAATACCTGTTGCAAAAACAGCCCATTTGTGGTCAGGGTGCATGACTGCTTGAATGCCATGGAAAATTGTGCAGTCCCCGTATTGCTATGTTTGCCAGTGGACCATGGGAGCATGTGATACGCATAATTCTTCGCGAAGGCCACATGACAAAAGCCATACACTTGGGCCGGTGGATGTTCGCGCAATCTTCACGTATGCCCAGTGTATTCCCAGGCACCCATTCCCAGAATTGTTCTGTGGCTGCCCATAGTCAACGCTTGTGATGCACAGGCCTTGAAGCCTGTGGACAATGGCAAGAAATCATCACAGCACAGGGGGTTGCCATATGCACACTAAGCACCCAGTTGGCTTTCCGATGCAGCATCGCTGCAGGGGCTGGAAGCATCACCGGCAGTTGACTGAAAGGTGGGACTGTTTGGGTGAACTTTAAGGTGAGATGGGATGCGCCCGCGCCCGGCGACAGATGCTCTGTTCAAGTCTGATACCTTCTGTGGCGTCTTCGCCGTCTTGTGCGTCGGAGAATAAGAAATCCAACACAATGCTTTCCACCAGAGCTGTGACAGTGGGGGTGACGGGTGTCCTGCGGCGCACACCCCAAGGCAAAGACTGGGCTAAGTGCAGGCAGGGCTTTTGGTGCGTGTGTCCTTTATTAATAGCTTGGGCAATGTCTGATATCACTGCCATTGATTTTAGCGAAAGAGCTGGCACAAATTTGTTCAGATCACCACGTACACCGATGGGCAGGATACTTCCTCCAAGACAAGGAACTGGAGCGAGTGCAACAGCTGGATGCGGTGCCAGCAGAATTTAATTTCTACCTGGTGTGCTGGGGCGTCGGCGGCTTGCCTTTGTTTGGGGTGCACCATTCCTCATGCTGACCACCATCCTGGGTCTGCTGAGGAGTGACGGTCTTGTCGCTGTTCGATTCGCTGGCCCCTGAGGATTCTCCTCTTTTGTCTATAGCCGTCACCTCTGGGGGATCCGCGCGGTCCGAACCACACACCATGGGCGGATGCGATACGGCGCCCTGCTCCATCACCTCACCGACTTGGCAATCCTGGACGGAAGCTGGCTCCACTGGTGAGA
>CAJHUC010003077.1:0-28814 GCA_905146915.1 Ostreobium quekettii | reverse complement strand
GGTCATCACCATGTCAATATAAACAAAATCCTCTCTCAACTATGCCTGTCGGACAGCCCTCAAAAACCGCGCCAAGAAGGATCATCCTAGTCCCGAAAGATAACCCAATTCCAATCACCACATCCACATGCCAAATGCCAGATCTCACTGGTCAAGTGCCACTGCATAAAAGCAAGACGGGGATAGTGGAAGAGTCAATGGTTCTTGTTGTCTATTGGGAAGTGATGCCATGAGCATTGTGAGTTATCGGTCAGGTGGAAGCGATGTCAGTATTGGTTTGTTGGATAGTGGCCTGTTCGGGATTGAACCACTAAAGAGACATCTCTGCATGAGGTTTCTAGTCCAACTCAAGGACGAAAGAACTGAGGCATGGTGTCATATAGTTGGCAGCCATTAATGGAAATGTGACACAATGTCCCAAGACAAAAGACATAGTGGTGTCTTGTAGAAGTCTTGAGAGTTTTATTGGAACGTGGGTCCCATGTTCTATCCCGGATAGAAATGACCTCTATTTGACCAAGATTATTAGCTTCCTGGTTAGCTACAATTTATGCCTGGTCATGTTCTGTAATTTTTATATGTCCAGGGATCCACCATAATTGAATATCTGGATAGTAGCTTTGAAAGTTCAACAAGGCGCATCGAGTGATGATTGCAAGTTGTTTGCCGCCTTATCAACACTAAACTGCCTATAGGCTAGACATGGAGGCATAGGCAATTGTGCATCAATAGGAAGGTCCAAATTTCGGTGCATGTAGCTACATATGCATGTAGCTACTCTATAAGGCCTACTGTGATGGGCTAGAGTAAGCCCGGGACATGCCGTCCAGCCAAGGACGAACATGCTTCCACAAGAGAGGCCCTAGCACATGGGCAAGGGTACCTAGTCGCGGCCAAGGGGGGATTGTGCTAACAGTCATCTGCCATGTTCTTCAAAGGCACAGGTACTATCGGTTAGTCAGTGGCTATCCAATTTATGCGCTATCATTCTAGCACACATGTGGAATTGTTTGCCATTCTGCTTGCATGCGTACATGCACCGAAATTTTGACCTTCCCAGCAGTGCACAATTGGCTTTGACTCCACGTCTAGCCTACAGGCAACTCAGTGTCGACAAGGTGGCAAACAATTTGCTATCATCAATCGATGCGCCTTGTTGAACTTACAAAACTACTATCCAGATATTCGATTATGGTGGACCTCTGGACACATAGGAATTACTGAACATGATTAGGCAACTTCTACAACCAAATAGGCGGCTAACAATCTTGGTCAGATAGAGGTTATTTCTTTCCATCCCATATTCCTATGAAACTCTCAAGAACACTATAAATCACCACTATGTCTCTTGCCTGGAGACATTGTGGCACACTTCTATACATGGCCGCTAAGTATACGATATCATGCCTCAAAACTCTCGCTCCTTAAGCTGGACTAGAAACCCCTCACGCAAAGATGTCTCTTTATTGGCTCAATTCCAAACAGACCGCTATCCAACAAGTTTGTTGGTATTGGTTTAAACCAATACTACATCGTTTCTACTCATCGATAATCCACGGTGCACATGGTGTCACTTCCTAATAGATGACAGGAGCTACATACTCTTTCACTATCCCCGTTTGCTTTTTTGCGGCAGCAGCTGACTAGTGAGTTCTGGCATTTGACACACGGATGTGGTGATTGGAATTGGGCTTATCTTTCTGGACTGGGACGACCTTTTTTCAGGGCTGTCTAATGGGCATCGTTGAGAGAGGATTTTGTTCATATTGTCATGGTGACGACCATTGTTGGAAGTCAGGCAGGGCAGCAAACATGGGATATTTGGGATATTTGAGACATTTGGGACATTTTGGACACTTGGGAAGTCTGGGATATGACTTGACGAACATTCTTCCCTTCATGACATTTTCTCTCTTGATGCTTAGGACTCCCCCGCCAGCATCATCATCATCATCAGACACTGATGTTTTTCTTTTTCTCTTGGTTCGAGACCCTACAACGGCTCCTGCTGGAAAAGGGTCCTTTTCTCATTACTGTTTGTGGGGGAGATCCTTAGATTACATTTTTGCGTAATATATTCGCATCATATTTACGGCGATTAACAGCGTGTTTTACATCCCACGTTCATGCGCCTCATACACATGGGGAGAACTGCTCCTAAGGGAGCCGTACTGAGCCGGGTGCTGTACTTTACTGAGGACAAATGCAAGGCCTGCATCTGGTCTTAGGACGATACAACGCATCTTAGTACAGAGCCTCACGTTGCTCCGTGCAAATGCCCTTTGCCACCTGAACGGCCTCACTCTGCAGTACAGCGAAGACGGCGGAGCTGGGCACACATCGCCACAAACCACCAAGCGTGCTCAAACTTTTTTACACTCCATCCTGCAACTCCGCGAAAACGAATTTGTACAGCACCCTCCAATGTCCTGCAGCGCTTCAGCAACCCACAGCGTCCAAGCGGCACCTGGCCAGCGGGCCCAGGCTTGACATCCGGTCCCCACCTCACAAGCCAACTATGGTTTCATTTTTGGGCGCTGTTTTCTACGTGAAGTAGTTTCCCAGCCGAAGATGTGTTGCTTTCCTCAAGGTACGGCAGTTAATCACGTGCCACGCTCTCTCAGGGGCCTAATTGGGGTCTTTTAGGGACGGCGACCATATGAAGATCAAATGTACTCAAGGTTGGGATTGGCGTTGGGACGTCCACGGGGGGGCGTGGGCGGCCGTTCCTCATTGATCACCTGTCCAGAACATACCCTCTCAAGACACAAGGCACGATTTGAGCGTTAGGGAAGATACAAGCACAAGACGTCTCCCCTCGACATGTTTCAGCGCATCAGACTGGCAGCGCAGGCTGCAGGAAGCAGCATTCATAGAATTTCAGACATAGATGTATTGTATTACGAAATTTAACAGCACAGCCACATGAGAATGTAACAGAAAGACAAAAGACTGCACGAATTCGCACAAATCCGCACAAATCTCGTGTTATAAGTGCTGGTGAGACGTTGCCTCTTTTCGATAAAGAAACAATCGTGCGAGAACTAGGAAAGTATCTGGATGAAATATGTCTGCTCAAGGCTCCAGACTGGGCCAGCAGGACACCTGCCCTTAATGGAGAAGGGAATACATACATTCAGAATTCATCGCACTTTATGTATCATTGTCACTACACATCATCCAAAACAATACAAAAGGTTTTGTGCTGTTTGTCAAGTTGACCAGAATTCAACGCAACAACGCCCAGCGACATGAAAGAGGCAAAGTCGATGAAGTCGTTTGAATGCAAGTTGCATCGTGCAGCCCTGCGAGACAAGTTTTTGCCATAGGAGGCAGTTCACAATTTGTGAATGACAAAGGCCCTTTACTAAAGGGTGTACCCTGTACATATACATCATCTACAACAACAACGCCAGCAGTACTATCAGTCTCACTCGAACTGGCATTCCGGTTGACCATCAACTGCTATTATCAGCAGAAAGAGCAATTAACGTCCCCTTCGACGCCCATCGGTCTCCCAAGTCCTCACAGCCTTTTCCCACCATTCACTCCGAATGGTGATGTACGTTTTGAAACTGAAAGCTGTGCACAACGTCCTTCGGAAGGCTATCCGCCAAGCATTTCCACGATTGCAGCGGAGCCACACGCGCCCACGCCACCCACCTGCATCCACGTGTCCGTGGGCTGCTGCGCGTTTTCCTCCACGCCGGCGCTGTCCGAGGACCTGGGGGTCGTCGGCGGCAGGGGGTGGATGAGCTTGGGCACCAGAACCAGGTTGCGCCCCAGCACCAAAATGGCGCCCGCGTTGTTGGCTGTGCCGCAGTAGTTGGTCGCGGAGAAGAGGGTGATCAGGTGGCCCTGGGCGAAGCGCTCGAAGCCGTCCATCACGCACTCGTGCGCCCGCACAATCATTTGCAAGTTGTTGGTCTGCGTGATCAGCAAGACACCGGTCAGAGGCCCGCAGCTGGTGCTGCTGTCTGAAGTGCGTCATTTCCTGGGTGCGCGCTGAGGTGTGCTTAAAGCCAGCCCCGTTGTTTATGTTTGCGGGACCATTTTGCGTTTGTTATTTTTGCGAGCAACTGGGTGGAAATGCTGAAGTGTTTGCACGGTAAATGACAAGCTTGCTTAAGACCGGTCAATGCATGTGTTCATCAGAATGAAATCGTGGCGCGCTCTCAGGGCAGGTACTCAGAAAGTGCAGCAGAGAGTGGAGTCCTCGGCCATTATAGATCTGCCAGCTTGGAATGTGTGGCGCGTGGTATTGTACCTGTTGTAGCTCAATGCCAGTCACAAGGTGGAATTTACATCTGCATCTGCATCTAGCTTGTATATCTATATGCCGTTTATCTAATGTTATGTGTAAATGTACATGTCATGTGTCGGAGCGCCCGTCATACCATATGTGCATACCTTGGGGCCTTCTCCATTTTACTGTGTGTTTTCAAAATGCGAATGCACGAATAATTAGCACCAGTACTAGTTATGTCAACACTTATGTGCAAGGTCGACGCCCATGCTCTTGCGGCTACGGATAATGCAAGCGCAGTACTGCAGATCACGCATCGCAGAATATTCTCATTGCGCTCTAAAACATGCTGCAGAAGCTCCAATAATATTCCAAGCATATTCTGAGCGCCTCAACATGCAAGCATTTCACGACAGTCTAGAATATGTATCTCCAGATGAAGACATTGTATCTACATCTGGTGATATGTGACACAAACCCAACATTTGTACGCACCCATCACCAGCTGATGCACCTAAATGTCTACCTCAAATGGTGATGCCCATTGCGCAAAAGCCCGCGACCCCATCTGGGACCAGTATGTTACACCGCTGGGCCCCCTCAAGCTGTGGACCCTCCTACCCATACCTCCCCACCAACCCACCCACCTTCCCCCACACACACGCACAACAAACCACCACACAAACGGTAGTAGTCTCCATACTTCACACACACACACGCCCACCTCGCACACTCCAAGCATTTCTCCTCAGGCACTGCAGCACTATGCCGCCATCGCCTCACCAGGCGCAAGGCCGTTGTTTTGTCACGTGTTTTTGACAATTGTAAAGAAAGGCACAGTGTGGATTTGGTTTGCTGAGCGTCAATTTCATGCTCAGCTCAGCACCCCCAAACTACCACCCCCAAGCGTCAAATTATCACCAAGTATACCAAAATCGACACAGTGCCTTCCCTAGCCGACGACAACAACACTTGAGTGCAACAGATTGGCGTCACAACAAACACGACGAATTAATAACAAAATTATTAACTTAACCCGACGGTATTTAAAATATTCGGCAGGCGAGTCAGACATGCGTGCATGCACTACTGCAGCAAAGCACTGCGGCAGCCCCTGCGCGCATCGACAGGCTGCTCTAATCAAGTTTGTCACCGTCTTGCCGCGCCGCGCCTCGCCACGCCCGCCGCGGGCCCCTCGGCCAAAAAGAAAATTTTTGTCGTGGGCGATTGACGTCTCTCGCCCTGGCCGCCGCGCGAGGTTTGCCGGCATTCGCAGCGAAGCGCGCATCGAGGCGGGAGGGAGGCGACTTGTGGTCGCGAACAAGGCGACCTGCAACGAGGTTTGCGTCAACCGATGACAAAGGGCGCTTCGGCGGACTCAGGGCGCCAGGCACGGCCGAGAGCCAAAGGAACAAAGACCCAACGGGCTTGAAAGCCACAGCAGAGGGCGGCGCGGCGCGACGCAGCGGCACAGCAGAGAGCAGCGCGGCGTCACGCCATGGCAGCCGTCATCCCTTAGCAGCGGGGATGGCCACTCGCATGTGCCATAGCTGCTGGCCCAACGAGCTGGTGTGAGGGGACGCACGTTGCAACAGCGATGGTAGGCATGGCTGCCGTTGGTTCACGCGGCGCTTTCGTCCGCTCGATGCGTGCCGTGACGCGCTACATCAGGGCAGGCCCACCATGTTGGTGCGCGGAAAGTGCCTCAAGCAGAACCTCCACCAGACCAGAAACACAAGCCGCGGGGAGTGGGGGGCCGATCGCTGCATCCCACACCAGCCAATTTTGCTGCTCGCAGCCACTGATTGCAGCCATCCACGGTGGCCGATCTTGGCACCTGCGGGTGGCAATAAGCGACGGCCACCCGAACCCTAACTAGCACCCCGCGGTTGCTTGCTACCAGGCGTGGGTAGCGATCAATCCATTCTTGGCGCCCTCGCCCCCGCCCCTGCCCCAACCAAACCGCTCAACCTCTCAACAACTTTCTTCTGGCGAAGCGCTGGCCAGCTTTTGGCCGTTCATTGCTGTGGTGTTTGCCTGCTATCGCACCCGCCATTCAGCTGCCAATCGAGCTGGCCGTGAGGACCAAGAGCAGCCGCCCAGGAAGCGCCACACCCGCGTTTGTTCAGGGCGCCAATCGATGGGGCCGTGGGTGCCCCTCTCCTGAGCAGCGCGAAGGAACGCGCCCAGAAGGGAGCCTCAAGGCGTGGGCAGAGCGGCAGGGAACCTTGAGGAGAGTTTAGCGCGGTGGTGCTGGCGGCTGGTCGCCACAGAGAAGGAACAAAAGTGCTGCCAGCTGCTGAGAGTGTTGGGTGCAATTGCCAGCGATCGCCAAGCGATCGCCAGTGCTGGGCTGCCGTCCGTGTTGGGGGCAGGTGAGGGCCCAGACACAACGGCAAAAGCTTGGTGGTTTTGGCGGAAATGGCTGACGATCGTGGTGCGTGTTTGCACCCCGCATCTTCTTCAATCAAACGCTTTGTTGCAGCCAGCACCGACGACCATCTGCGCTCGCATTTGGCGCGTTGTTTGCCCAACCTTTTGGCAGGGGCCAGCCAAACTGGCGGGCAAAATTGCCACGAAAACCCATACCGTTGGCTCGGCCATGCTGTGCAAGCTTGGCTGCCCTCGTGCCGCTCAATCGCCACAAAGCCTGCGCAGTTGTTGTCTCCGATTGAGCGGCGACCCAGCGACGATTGAGGCGCCCAACTTGGCCAACACAGCTGGCGAACCCACAACGCGCCTAGCTGTGGCGATCGCCTCCTATGGCACCCACTAATTGGCCGTCAGTCGCCGGTCAATCGCAGGGCAGCCGAGGGGCTGGCAGCCAGCGCCTGGGCTGCCCCGCCTTGGGCCTCGTCCTCGCCCTTCCCAATGGGCATAGCTCGCTGCAGGTGCGCTCCTGGGCGCTCGCTCGTGTCCCAGATCAACACGGATGAAAAAACGTTGAAGAAAAAAATGCGTCGAACGGAAAGTAAAATGGATGCTGACCTGCAACTGAAATCCTCGGCCAAAACAAACAGAAAAACAACAAACAGAAACAAAATCTATCACGACTCATGGACAATATCCACAGAATCTGTTATCCGCTTGCACCTCCCCTGTGCACCCCTCTGTGGTTGCCAAGGAAAATAGGACAATGTCAGTTGAAAAGAAGCTCATTTGCTACCCTCCATTTTTTCTTATAACACCATAGATTCTCAACAGTACTGATCTTGAGCAGGCTTTGAAATGTTATCGTTCGTAAGGAGCAAAAGAAAACATTATAATGGCCAACCGTGCAGTGCACAAGGCACCAACTCGAGTTGGTGCGCGACATCCCCTCAATACACATAACTTGGATCCTACAACATCAATTCAGATGATTATGTTCCATTGCTCAAAACCTGCCTTCGTTGCCACGCTGCAGTCATTGCACCTACTGGTGCATCAATCGATGCATAGATTGGTACAACAGTCGTTGCGTTCAATCCTACAACAATTGGTGCACGAGTGCATGCACCGACTGGTGCACCATTTCACGCACTAATTGGTGTGCTGAGCTTGACCCTAAAATGTCAAATCCTGGTGACTGAAAGTCATTGCGATTGGACATGGTCAACTTATGTTGAAACTCGCTTGCATTCAGCTACTTGCCAAGGCCTCAAATACTATTTCTATTTGGCCCTAGCATATTAAACAATTATGTGTAGTGTGTCACAAATATCAAAGAACGTCTCGGTAGTCTAGCCAACCGCACGATGCAGCACCGTCGGGTTAATCAGAGGACCGCGCGTGCGCAGCGCGCGGGGATATCCGGCCTTGTATTAACAAATATTAATAAATAAGTATACATTGTCAATTGTTCTCTCACATTGCAGAAATCCATTACTCTGTCCGGTCCAAAGGTCACGAGGCCAGGACCCCTGGGGCTGGGCTGCACGCCCTCCACCGAGTCGTTCATGGTTGGGTCCGACCACAGCAGGTCCATCAGCACCACGCCGCCCTCCTCCATGGTGAGCGGCCGCTGCAGGCAGGAGATCTGCTCTGTGCGCTCTATGGACCTCCCGATACCTGCGCTGCCACAATGCCTAGGTGTCATTCTCGGCCACGCCATTGAGCTATGGCAAGGTGATACAATTTTTGGGGGGTATACATTGCCTTGCATGCTCTTGCTCGATGGCACAAAGCCCACATATAATGCGATAGGACAGCAAGGACAGCTGGACGCTGAAATGTGATGTAATGTTCGAAATCAAGAAAAAAGGCAAGATGGTATCAGAATACCATAAACACAAATTGGAGTGTGATAACAATGACAGTATTGAGACAATAGAGTGGCCGCTACTGAATGAATGCAGTATGAATGCGGTATCCATGTATGAACGCATGATTAAGAAATTTCAATTCAAAGCGGATAATGACAAGCACAGCATAAGAACGCCCGACTTGTTCCATATCCAGCGCCGTGTGCACCGCCCATCCACGACGTCGTCGACTTGATACGATTTTTTCCGCACTGAGAAGCTATTGCGCGAATGGCCGCACTGTTTGCAAGTGCCATGCCACCCTCAAACGCGCCAACTGAAACGATCCTACACAGTTTGTGTATGCTGCTTTTTATATTGAAATATCAGATTGACAAATTGATGCATCACACCGACATGGTGATAGGCACCACAGTGATTCATGGGACAGTTTCGAGTTATGGTGATCTGTGCATTGTAAACCACTGAGCCTCTCGACAATTTATCCCAAAAGAGGGTTTTGATCCTCCATCGGTTTTTCCAATAGAGGATTTTGATCTTCCATTGGTTTTTCCAAACGAGGATTTTGATCCTCCATTGGGTTTCCAAACGAGGATTTTGATCCTCCAGTGGGTTTCCAAACGAGGATTTTGATCCTCCATTGTTTTTTCGAAACGAGGATTTGGATCCTCGTTTGGTTTCGGTCTTTGGCAATCTTGTTGCCCAGCTGTCTCCATCCCCATCACCGTTCCTGATGGGGGTTGGCGTGTCCATGCAGCGTATTTGTGTGTTTCATATAAACACATAAAAAAGAAATACCCGAGGTGGGAGACACATCCAAACTGCGACACTTCACTTGGCCATCATGCTGTGCCCTCCATGCAAGATGCGACAGTTTTTCACTTACAATCTCAAGTCGACCAGCGAAGCGATATCAATGCAAACGATGAGTCCCAATTGAAGAATGACAGCTAAACAGTGACAACGAGCAACATCATCCGCCCTCCTGACAATCCGACAACTACAGACACCAGCCACCGAACACACAGAAAGAGTGACAGCATCAAAAGCGCAGAAAGAGTGAAACCATCGAAAGAACAAGAGGAGTGGGGTCAAGAGGACGCACAGAAGAGAGGTTCCGTTGAATCTACGCACCGCCATGCATGCACAGTACTTTGTCTTGAATGAGGGCCGCCAGGGGTAGCCAGTTGAACACGGCGTTGATCCGCTGCCACGCCCAAATGCCATCGGGGTCGCCCAGCCTCTCGAGGCACTCCAGCCGAAAGCCAAACAGGGCATTGATGTCTGCAGCCTGCCACATCGGACCTCGATCATCTGGCAGAATGAAAGTGCCCAAGCACCACAAATCTGCATTCTTCCACTTCGGCCAAGAGACACAAACGCCAAAATTGCAACATCGAAACTGGAGCCCCAGCTTGCGGCGGCCTTAGACAAGTCGAGCATTCTCCAAGGCCGAATCGAGTGCAGCACAGGGAAAAGCTGCATTTCTGTCAACCTTGCACACAAAAAGAACGCTTGCCATCATACCCAAAGCGTTCAGATCGGACGCCCACTTTGTGGCCGCCCCGAAGAGAGATTGATATTTTTCAAAATCAAGTTGAATCATCAAAAGCAAAGTAATATGCATCGAGCATGCCTGAGAAACACAGAGGCCGAGATGCAGGTTTACGATTGCACAGGGAAAGAATTGACTTGAGTTGGGCACTGTTGGCCCTGGTCAATGCATTCGAGCTGCAAGGGATTTGTTCGCCACGTGCTATTGACAGATGGAATCAACAGAACTCGCCCATAACATGGTGGCAAAACACTCCCCACTTTGACACGGTCTTCTGTTGCATTCAAGTTGTGCCAAATGGAGGCAACCAATGACTTCGAAGTTCGAACCGTGTCAAAATGGAACAAAATCGTGTTTTCTGACTCTGTATTTTGCCTGTGATTCTTGCCTTTTCTGCCAGTAAAAAGCACCGGGCGGAACTGCAGAATAAAGTTATCTGGCGGTTATCCCCAAACGAGGATGCCATACCACCATTTGGGAACCAACATGACAATGCCAGTCCAACCTTTTTAATTCCACGCAGCGGAAAACAAAAACACATGAGTCAGAATGGCGACAACAGGGTCGGCGGCCCACCTCGTGATTGCCCCTTATGAGGTGGACGTTGTCAGGGAATTTTATCTTGAGCGCCAGTAGTAGGCAGATGGTCTCTAGGCTGTGCGCCCCGCGGTCAACGTAGTCCCCAAGGAAGAGGTAGTCTATGTAGGTGATGTCGCCGCCAACCGATGGCATCCCGTACTCCTCAAAGAGCCGCATCAGGTCCCCGAATTGCCCATGGAGGTCTCCAAAGAGCTTTATGGGGGCTGCAACGTAAGGGAACAAAATATAAACTAAAGGAACTGCAGAAATAAGATAGTATGCTAAGGGGCAACCAAAACCAAATAGCAAAAATCGAAATAAAAGGCAAAGCAATAAAGAGTATTGATACAGTCGCATCTATACCAAAGAAATTAGGTGCAACAAAAACCTCTGACAATACAAAATGTAGTCTTCCAAAACATGCTGTGAATGTAAATAGAATGCAATGACCATGGGTTCTGTGGCAGAACGAAAACACTTCATACAATAGCCAGACAATGGGCAATCCCTTCCTGGGCAACATTGTTGGGGCACGCTTTTGCACAGCGCGAAAGATGATGCACAAACCTCCAAGTATAACAGTTGAGCACACGCCACGGAGCAGCACAAATGGCCATCACACACTCCCAGCACGATAGATTGCAGGCATAACTGTCACTGGATTATCACTGCACTGGAAATGGAACTGCTTTGTAATTAGAATCATGTCGTAGTTGTGGCTGGGATAATAAATGCTGGGATTTTATTGTACTCAGGATTGTGACTGACGCTCTGAATTGAGCATTGTGTTGCTGAATATGCAATCGGAAAGAATGTTACCTTGCAGGCTCAGCACCGTTGGCTCCTTTTTGAATATGTTCTCTGCTTCCTCGCACAGCTCGCTGATCTCCTCGGCTGACAGGAAGAAGCGCCGATCCATGGGAGGCGACCACTGCCTCGGGTTCAGCAGCATGTCTATAACCCTCTTGTGGACGTGTTGCTGTGCATATGGAACGGGAAGCGATGCACTCTCAGACTAGCGATGTGCAGTTTAGTAAACATCAAGACACAAGAAGGAGGCGCATTAGAGTAAAGGGCGAGCAGAGAAATGGTGGCCGTGGAATGGAGCTGGGGTCAAAATCAATGTCAAATGCAACACGTGGTTTGTGTTCCCATCCACTCATACCATATTAGGCAATGCATATTGTTTGTTCACACATCGGATGCTGCACATCTGTGTAATATGTACATGGCTGTCGTCGCCTTCCAAGGTGCCAAGGTACATCTCATCAAAACTTCAAAATCCATACTGGAAACAGAATAGAGGGACTGCACTGTTATTCCTTCCATACACCGCAAATGGAGCAACATACAGTAATGGGTTGCATGGCAAGAGGAAAGCACAAACAACAGGGGGGCAATCACATGTGTTTGTGATCAGCACAGGACAACCTTCGACAGGTACAAAGGAGCGGCTTGTCCTGTTTTGACAAATGAAGATCGGTAAGCATTCACATGATGTCATGCTGCTGATGAGGGCCACAAAAGCATTTTAGCAGCAAACACTTGCAACAGCCCCGCAACATGCCTCAATGTAGCATATCTACCAATGCAACATAACATATACGTACACTACTATGCACCTGTTGGGCAGTGTTGGATGCACCGATCTGAGAATCCGCAGAGTAGTTTTGAAGGATTGATCGAAAGGTGTCACAACAGCGAATTCCTAAATCAACAGGGACACTGCCGCACCTACCAGTGGCGAGACGCTGGTCTTTACCAGCCCACCTGCGGGCGGCCCATGCTCTGGATGCATCCCCATGCTCACTCGCCTGCCCTCATTCTCAAACTGATCCAGGGAAAGCTGTCGAACAAGGCCCCGCAAGTTGCCTGGAGGATGTTCCTGTGAACCACAGCAGCCATCAACTGGCAGCCTTGGCACAGAGAGGTCATGTGACAGTTCTCCCACCTTGCATTGCTCCATTGTTCCAGGCTGTTCAACTGTGCTGTTCTCTTCTCCATTTCCTTACCTTTCAATTACATGCAGTACAGTCAACAATACGCGCAAATGGGAACACATGAAATACAATAGAACAATACTGCACTCTCTGAATGAGCAGTGTTTCACATTCTCAAATATGGCTTTGCAAGGTACAGCCACAGAGAATCGTTTGCACACGGATGGGTGGCTTTCAGCAGGTTTCATTAGGATGGGCATTTTCGAACACAGGCAAGCAGACTATTAGAATAACAACAACAACAACAACAGCAACAACACAACCATGAATCGTTACAGCTACAAGAATTAGATTGTTATTAGAACACAGATGAAACATGGCCAGGCACCTGCATACAGGGAGTATGCCAACAGTTGTCTCTGAGGTGTTCATTCAATGCCTTGTGAAGTTCTTGCATTATCTGCAGGAAGCATTGCAGGGACCATATGATGACATTGCATTTCAATACTGAAACAACATAACCCACCCAAAGCCTGAAAAGATCAAACCCACAAAGTAGAAAAGGAACAATACTTGAATGCACAAAGCAGAAAATGGCAAACAAAAGCAAGCAAAACAACACAAAGAGGAACAACAAGAAAGGGAGTTGAACCAAGCAGCACACCTGTGGCACAACAACAGCCCTGTGCCACAGCCGCACAGCCTCAGGTGTGGGTGGCTGCTTGTCCGACCCGGGTGCCTTCAGGCTGATGGGGCTAGATGCTGTGCTGATCGGCGGTGGGCCCCCTGTGGAAGAGGCCGCAGTTGGGCTTCTTGGCAGGGTGGAGTCTCCCACGATGCTCCCCACCTCCTCTGCGCAGTGCAGGTCAGTGTCGGAGGTGGCGGTTGGGGATGCAGGCTGGTGCGCCACGCCGATTGCCTGCACGGCGGCAGCCTCCTCAGCAGCAGCAGCGGCCAGGCTTTCGGGCCCTGTGCTGCGGGCGGCGACCAGCCAGTCGTTCCAGCCAGGGGAGTTGGGGTCGCCGATGGTGAGCTCACCTGCATTCCAACTCAATTGATTACATGCTTGCCACAACGTTCAAGCCCAACAACAGCAGGCTGGCATTGTGGCCTGAGGAGGCACATGGGGGTTGAGGTGTGCTGCTCGACGGTTGTGTTTGGGGAGGGACAGGAGGGTGGCAGGCAATGGGCAGTTGGGGTTGTCTGGGGTTCAGCAGGTGGACACAGCCAGTGCTGAGGACTGGAGAGCTGTGGATTTTGCTGGAAATAGGACAAGTCGTGATCGCCTGCCAGGAGAAGAAGCTTGCATGTGATCGCACGCAAGGTACAGGTGCACAGGCAATTTTGAAGGATAACAGACTGCAAGGTACAGTTTTTCTGTTTTGTCACGTTAAGACAACAGCAAAAGAAATCAGGCCAGAATCGTTGCAGGAGTTTCTGCGACTGTGACAACACAAAGCAATGCCCTCTTTTTCTTGGTTGGAGAATGCATCGGTTACGTTATACACAATATGTTGAATGATATTTGTATAAGTAATTCCCTGGTAAGGGGGACTGTGAAAGTCGAAGTGGTGGGTTCCTACTCCTGCTATACTGTGTACATTTAGGGATTCGTTCTGTGACGGCGTCTTTTGGCAGTCTGTTCCCTGCGTCTGGGTAGCGCATTGCAATGGCGAGAGGGGAACAAAGCTAGAGTGCCTCCACAGCCATAATGCAGAGATGCAGGATATCAGCCCCAACGCTGAACAGCACGAGCTGGCAGTCTCCAATGCACCAGGTGTGAAACATCTTTTGACCACATGCGAAACATGAGAGCCCTTGCAGCCACAAGGCGATTGGAGCGTAAGACTGCATGCTGTTTGAGCCAATGCGATTGCGACAAATGCAAAAGTCCAAGATATGAGTATACAACACAAGCAAAAAGTACACAAACAATATACCAAAAAAACAACATATGATAATGTACAAAGCACTGAACAACAAAACTCAAAACGCACCAGGTGGAATGCCATCAGATGCCACAAGCAGGTCCTCCAGCAGCTGGCTACCCCGCAGGCCTCCGTAGATGAAGATGTAGTTGCCAACAGCTGCCATGGAATGTCGACAGCGCCGCATGCTGTCATCACCCTGCCTGCCGGCGGTTGAATGCCTGCACCATACACCTGCAGACGTGTCGAGACTCACCACAGTAGATGCCTCCTCCACCTGAAGGTGAACAAGCCAATCACATTTGGGAGAATTAATTGGCCCAACAATATGGACATTACTCATCCTGTCCCACAATATTTCACCATTCAGTACACAAAGCACATCAACAACAGAGCATTGTGGTTGCATCCAGAAACTCGTGCATCAACGCCTCTTGGTCCATCGAGTAAGCAGCTGTCCATTCCACATCACAAGACGTTCACCATGTTGGCGGTACTTGTCAGACTAGCTTTGAAAGTTTTAACAATGGAGCATCCTGGCACTGCCCAAAGCACCATAGGTGGACGAAAGCTCAACCAGAAAGGGAAGAATGAGTAATTAAAGCATAGTACGATAAAAATAAACATGTCTAAACAATGAGGGTGAGGGCCTTTGCGAGCACATGAAGATTTTATGGATGCTCAACAAGTCGACTGACTTCCACACAGGTTGAATCTAGCTTCATCCGTGCTCAGCAATCGTGTCCACGCAGCTGCCTACTATAGAGAGCCGTAAATTCTCAGGGCCTCTTTGCCTCTCGGGCCTTGGCAGTTGTTTGGCATGCAGGGTGCAGCTAGGAACAGTTTTGCTGCGGTTGGCATGCAAGACATCGCTTTGTAGGTGCTTTGTAGGTGCAAGGGGGCATTCTGCCATGTCCTCAGTCCAATTGAATTGAATTTTCCATCAACAGCATGTCAGCCAACATGGGCTGTGTCGCCACCCAGCCCCCCATGAACATATGTCCATTGTTTGTCCCCATGTATGCCAGTACGCACGCGCTGCCGCTTGCCTCTACATTGAGGCCTATAATTGTTTGTTCAGACTCTCCCCTGCATCTCACCCGCAGCACTCTCCCACACCCCTCACCACCCCCCACTGTTTCTTCAGGCTAAAGCAACCAACCACGATTTACGGCTCCCAATGCCCATTAGTACTTTGCACAGTTTGCAAAAAATTCACAGTCGGGGAAGAATTCTTGGGTTTTGTGCAACACAAAGGCAGTGTTTGTGGCTGCAAACAAGTGAAGTTGGATGCAGCAGTTTACTGCCAGATGCCATGCACGCAGCATTCCAGAAAAAAATCTCAGCTCATTGATCCTCTTTCAGACAACAAACACCACCAACAACACGTTTCAAGGCTCCTTTTGCCTGTAACAGACATCATCTGTTGCAGTACTTCCCCTCACCCCAATCAGGCAGACAGGAGTTCATGGGGACATTGGGGCAGTCTGGCCATACCTTTGAGGTGATGTTGTTTCAATCTGCACAAGAGGGCAACCCGCTCCCCTTTGCTCTTTGCTGTGTCTCTACTCTTGCTGTCCCACAGTGCTGCAAAGTGGAAAATTGCATAATGCGTTCTTCCTAACAGGATTTGCTTCAGCACATGGCCCTTTTTCTGGTTTGCAATCTCTCTGTCTTCTATTCTTGTCTTAATCTGCGTTTATTCGTGTTCTCTGAACTCAGTTTGAATTTGACAGTTCAAAACACACACACACACACACACACACACACCATGCGCCCCCCGCCAACAGCTCCACCAGTGATGTGAAGCCGGGCACCAACGAAAACAGCTGCATGCTGGTATCTGGCAACAGGCATCAGCCCTGGTGCTGCTGCCCACTCCCAGCGACCGTCTCTGTGCCTTGCGAAGCCATAGGCATCCCCCAAGGGTGTGCCAGAAACATCACGACCACCACACAGCAGCAGCAGCCCGTCCTGCCGTGCTGCCGATGATGCATACATCCTGCAAGCAGCATGCGCTACTCTAAGCAACTGGAACAACTCAATGCAAGACACCACTGTGACCGAGGAACACATGAACCGAAGGCATAGCTGTGCAAACAGTGCTTACAGTGTCATCCATCGGCCATTTCGCCATAAAATCATCCAGCTGTGGTGTAGATCCTCTCAAATGCCCACAAAATACAAGGCAACAGGCAAGTCAGGAACACAACAGCACGGACATCAATGGGAAACAAAAGCCTCTACAACCCTTTAAACATATAAAGTGCAATGTACAATTGTGCAATTGTGCAATTGTGCTATTAGGGGTATGTGTATTTATGAACTTGTGACACTAAACTAATATTCAATGACATTTGGTGCACTTGCCATCGCCTGCAAGGCTTTGTTCATCATGGCTTGGGCAAATGCAATCATGAAATCTCGCATGCAAGCAAAGGCAGCTGGCAATGTGCTGTTGCAGTTGTGTTTGCCAAACAGAATTCACAGCAGATGAACACCAAATAATGATCTGCTTTCCTCACACATGCCAGCAAATCTCCACCACATCCAGAGCCTTGAATCTCAATGCACAATGGTGACCAGCACTGGCCACTAAAACCAAAGAAAAGAAGCCAAAGGAGAGGATGAAGCATGTCCATCTGCACACTGATCTGGCAATCTGCTGGGCATGCATTGACATTCAGCTACAGTGTTTTCACTGTACAGTCTGTACAGTCTTCAACTTTCAGCAGTTTGGCTTTCTGGTGTTTGGCACATCAATTGCTAAGAAGTTTATGATTTCAGCAACAAGGACCCAGAGCACTTGTTGAATATCTTTTGGAGCAGGCAAGCCTTGCCATGTGGCTATTTCTTCCGTTGCAACATTGCGCCGTAAATCAATATACTGAATCACAAATACTTAGTTTATACTTCCTCCGTCCCAGATTAATTGTCGTCTGTTTCATTGCTAAATTTGTTACAAGGACAGCCTCAAAATTTCAAAACAAGGTCAAAATCGAAAAAATTGCATCTCAAAACCCTTGATTATAAATTCTTAAGAAGGAAAAGTGAGACACAACCCTTTTGAGCACAAGGTGAATGTAAATTCTGGTCATTTTCGACCCAAAATATTGAGATTTACTACGTAAAATACCCTTCACGCAAAGTACTGCCAAATCCTCAATACTTAATGGATTGACTTGAAATTTTGATGGTGTACTCCCAGCTCAAAAACACAACCGTAAGCAAAATTTCATTGAAAACAGGTGTGGGCACGATGGAGAAATAATGCCCGAAAATCATAGACGACAATTACTCTGGGATGGAGGAAGTAGTAAATGCATATTGGATGGTAGTGAGCACATGGTTCACAATCATACATGACAAGGTCTCCCAGGTGCAAGGGAAGTGTGCTTTGTGATGTTCCAACACATGCGCTGTGTGGATTTCCATAAGCTCAGCCTAGAACCCATACCTTGCCGATGGCATATCGCCAGAGTCGCTTATCTTCCGCCACTTGTAGGGCTTTTCGGACGTGTCCAGTGCCCATGCATCTCCCAGCGTGGACTTGCCATCGTTGCCACCCATCACCACAAGGAAGCGGTTGGCCACCAGGGCGAGCACGTGGGCGTACCGGGCCCCCGGTCCAGCACCCTGAACCATCACCCTGAAGAACAAAATACCTGATGGTGCATCATCAACTGCAAGGAAACAACGGGAAGGAGCAAAGAAAGCATATATTGCAGTGGAAACCCCTTGTCCTGAATACGATCCTGTGAAGGGCATCTTTGTAGGAGATGAGAACAGATAACTCACAAACAAAACTAGCAGTAGACAAGTAAATTCATCAATAAATGCTTTCAGACGAACAGCAAGTCAAGACTGCCCCCTGCGCCTCAAGAACATTTGTGACAAGCTTCTTGCAATAAAGAAACGATGCAGAAGCGACGGAAACTTGATGCAGCACAGAGCAGGACACATAGCAAGAAACAGTAGGTTGCATATGCCAAAATGTTACAAACACTCCGTGGCATCAAATGAACCTGTTTCAAAGCAGCAAGGCTCCGTGCTATAGGTGCCAACTGTGGCAGTACCTCTTCGCTTTGGTCTATAACAACTCCATGTTTGCCACCATCCAGTGCAAATGGGACAGATACCTCTATCCAAAATGGGACCAGAAGTGACTCATGGAAAACCAAGAAAAGAAAACTAGGTGTTGTTTCATGTGTTTCTGTCCCCATCGGCGGAGCAACCAGACCACCTGTTCCACTGGGGCCTGCTGAAGTCACTAAAGTCAACATGCTCTTGTTCTTCAGTACATGGTCCAACAGCAACTGCATGTTTGCCGCTGCCTGGTGCAAATAGGACAGGTACCTACACCCGAAATGGGGCCACAAGCCACTCATGGAAACCCAAGAAAAAAAAACTAGGTGTTGTTTGGTATGTTTGTGTGCCTATTAGTGGGGTGACCAGACCCACCTGTGCCACTTGGGCCTGTTGAAGTCAGTAAAGTCAATAACGTGCAGGTCCTCTGAGGCCAGCCCTGCTGGGCCAATGCCCCCCTGGACACAACACGACACAGGTGAGCCCCTCCAAGACACTGTCATGTTTTGACAGATATCATCGAAGGACTGCCAGCACGATGTTGTGGGCAGATCCATGAGGTGACACCGCCAGGGATGGTGCCCCTTGGCATGCCGCCACCAACTGGACTTGGCTGCAAGCCCCTGCTCAGCAATGTGATGATCGCAAGATGCCTGTCCCAAAACGATCTCTCGATTTGAAGCAGGGAAAGAAAATGATGCATTGCATCAATCGAGTTTGCCTGAATGTGGCAAGCACCACTGCTGCACCTTCAGGATAGCAACAGGCAAGTGTGAGCTCTAGGGACTGGTTCAACCTCCCAGAACAGGGGGCAGAAACAATTGTGTCACAAATGTGTGCCGGCCACCACCAACAAGACACTTTCTGGGACAGCCAGCGAGCGTCACAATTGATCCACCAATAGGCTTCGCATTGGGCCAGGAACTGAGGATTGCAATGAGCAAGTCAACAGGGTGAGCAACAGATCTGCAAACAGGGCGAGCGGAGATCTGCATGATGGGCAGGAGGATGAGCAGCAGAGGCATGATGCACCTGGATGACGACCATGCTGCCGACGGCTGCGCCCGCGTGGGCGGCCCTGGGAGATGGTGCCTCCCCCTGAGGGTGGACCTTCTCCCATGTGCCCGACCGCACGTCAAACACGTGCACTTCATTGGTGGCGCCCGCCAGCCTGATCCCTGCGCAGCCAAGGCCACTGTAGCTTGGCAGCGTGACTTGGCACAAAACAAATGGCGGAGGTCGCCAGATGTGCAAGGGCACCGGTCTTTTTTTGAAGGCTGGGTTAAACAGCAACTTAGTGGAGCAAGAGGGCTGTCGCCACTGGAAATGGGAGGCTGGGGTTAGGGGAAGGACGACTTGGGTGACAATCAGGAGGCTGCAGTTCGCCCAGAGTGGGCCCGGTGTGTGTATGTGTGTGTGTTAAGGGGGTGTTGGAAAGATTGGTGGCTTGGCAATACCCAGATCCAGCGGGTCGTGGACGGGGAGAGCAACTGAGCCCACGGCTTCCACCTCCACAAATATTCCACAAGCATACCGTCCGCGACATCTCCAGGAGGATGCCAGCAGTCAAGAGCATAAATTCGCGCAGGACACTTGCAGCCCGCTCCCCAACGCTGCGAACCTTGCCCGATTGCCAAATTTTCCAACCTTGCCCAATTGCCCCCCAAATCTCCTCTTATGGGCCCCACCCGCCCATCCACCACCACATAACCCCCGGGGGTCGCCATCGAATCCGTGGCCCATCCGCCCGCACCCCCGAACGCCGACCCCCATTTCCTTGCCCGCACCCAAATGCAATCCCCAACATCGTCGCGACCCCCCGCGAGGCCATGTCCCCACATCCGCTCAGGGCGCGATGATCCCAAAGGATGATACCTGTCTGTCCGCCGGACGCCTGCGCGGGCGTGCCGGGGCCGGCCCCCCCCTCCACTCGGCTGGTGCCCTCCAGGGCGGTCGCCCCGCCTTGCACAGAAACAAAAAAAACTCAGCCAAGGGAACAACCCAAGACATTCAGCCGATCGATCCTTCGCCACATTCCACTCGACGGCAACGCGGGGCGGGGGCTGAACGGCGGGCACGGAGCGCCTCCCAAGGCGCGCGGTCGGCGCCATCCCCTCGCAAAACTTGCACAGAGTCCCGCGCTGGCCGCCCACTTTCTTTTTCCCAATCTTGCGTTCTGCGTTCTCCGCACAACAAGCCGCCAGAACTTAGACGCATCAAACCAAGCACGAGCGCCGAATCGGCAAGGCAACCTCCCGAGAGCCTAGTCGGCGTGGCCGGCCGTATCCCGCCGCCCCGCGCCCACCGAACGTGACTAGCTTCGCGGTGCTGGCTGCCCCAATTCTGCATTTTGCGCATGTTCTGCATTCTCCGCACGACAAGCAGCCAGAATTTGGACGCAACGATCCAACAGCGCCCGCTAGATCGGCCGTTGGAACCCTCCCCCGAGAGCCCAATCGGCGCCGCAGAGGGTGCTCGGCCGCGTCACCCACCGAACATGACGAGTTTGGCCGTCGCCGGGTCGCCGTCGAAGGGGTAGATCGTAGTCAGCGTGTGGCCGCACCGCGGCCCGGGCTTGGCGCCGATCAGCGGGAAGGAGCGCGGGCGCGGCGGCGGCGCCGACACGCGATCGTGATCCATGGCCCCCCGATCGGCCCCGCCCTCCGCCCGCCGTAGATCCAATCAATTCTTCGAGGGGCGGGATGCCGGGTTGTTGATGGATTGATTGCGCGAGTGGAGGGATTGGCGGCGGCGGCGGCGGGGGGTGCGGGAGGCGGCCCGTGGGCGAGGGGCGTGCGAGGTGGGCGGTTGGGCGCGTGGGGAGGGGTGGGGCCCCGGGGGTGGAGGGTGCGTCTGCTGGGCGCGCACTGGCGCTTCGGGGGGCCAGCTTCATTTGGTTCAGGGCCGTCACAACATCCATGCCATTGTCTCAATGATTGAGACTCAATCGATATTAATTGTGCAGGGGCACACGGCCTGACGAAGGCAGGCAGGTTAGGGGGGCGGCGACCCCTGACTGGGAACCGTAGGCTCGAGTACATGGCAACTGTTTGCAGCGGAGCAAAGGACAACAGGAGTTCTGTTCCTTTTGTCCAATCCGTTCATCACTGTCCTTGATGCAGTTCCTGATGCGTCATCGCCTCGTTTTATGCGTCCATTTGAGACTCCCCTAGTCTATTCAACCCTTCCGCATAGCAACATAACGCTTGGCCTCTTTTTGCGGAGAAAATAGTAAACCAACAACACTCAATCAGTTCAAGTTACAACACACAGGCCCATTCCGGCCATGCCTTTCATTAGCACTAACGAGCGCCATTTATTGGCGAAGCGAGAAATTGAGACAATGACAATCGTGCATGACCTTGCAGTGCAAAGGGCTCCTTGCATTGTTGTGTAAAAACTCATCATGGCGACGGCTTTGTAACGTGTGACATTCCTTCTTGGGGGCTGACCCCCCAAGAGACCCTTTCAAAGAGTCCCTTTGAGCAAATTTGCTACGCTGTAGGCCGTTGTCATGTGCTCTGGCCCACGGGGCCCACTTGGGGTTTGCCACCCCTCGACCCTGCCGCCCTGCATCAGCGACGGGCGTTTCGGGTGTTATTTGGTGGCAAAATAATAAGCTTAAACAAAGTGGATTGGCTCCATGGCAGGGAATGGCATCAACTAAGATTTTCTCAAGCAAGCCTGTATTGAACCCTTCAGGATTCACACATGGTACAGCCTCATCAGGCCAGCCAACCATTCTGAACGATGTGTGTCATCATTGCAACTACTTTTTGGGGACCTTTTCTTGCAATGCGCCGCTCAATTTCTCGAGATCGAGCTGCTCGACCTCGTGCGCCGAAAAGATTGACTGAACTGAATAATACCATAAAATATTCAACACATCCGCACCAGAAAGTTGCACCACCACACTTTTGCAATCCCATTTTTGTTTTCAGGGCGTTATTTTACCGTTTTCATGTTGCTCCACAAAGAAGGCCAATCGCTGCGCTACTATTTATTTGTTCTTCTCCGCCAAAAAAGGCCAGATGTTACGCTGCTATGCGGAAGGGTTTAACAAAATACGGTAGAATGGCATGGTTGGTGGCGTCGCTGCAGGACCCGAGGAACAACGATACCCACCACGTCAACTTATTCTGCAATCTATATACTATAACGTAACAATAAGCTAATTGTTGTGTCCATTATGTCGCTCGGCTCCTAAACTGAGCCACGTTCTCTCTTTGCTGCCGCGCACAAGACGGTATGCGTCAAAGCGAATCGATTTTTGACATAACAGTGCACACTAGGAGAATAAAGGCCAAATGACACATGCTCAAACGTGTGCAAAGTTTACTTGTTCGGGTTATTTTCGTGTTTTTGGCGTGCAAAACACTGATGAAATGCGTACATGTGTTTTCTCAAAAAAGTGTTATTTAAATAAAGGGCCGAATTTGTTCCTTCTTTGCTAGTGGCAGCAGTCCTTTTCGGTTGTGTCCCCACTCATAAAACGGAAGAACGGCTTCCATCAATGTATTACCATTAAAAGCATTTCAAGAAAATGAGAATTGGGAGGATATGGATATTTTTGTGGTAAATACTGGATCTCAGCGAATCAATCATTTATCGCTGCCAGACTTGGGTTTTACGTTTGTGCTTGCTTTTTTGCGTTTACATTTTTACAGGTGAAAAAGCAAATTTGCGAAAGGGGCTAATTTTTGCAGCTGATCGCAGCTTATTTCGGACGGTATTGGGAGTTGGACATTGGGTATATTTTTCCTGCGATTTCTTTGTGGGGTTCATTTTATGGAAGTTGAGCGGCAACGACAACACGCACGACAACATGTTTCAGAAATTGCAAGGCGATTGTGCGCACCATGTCACCATTATCATTTCTTACATACCAAGGCAATGAGGTAGCGGTCAACTCGCTATTCTGCCCGAGCAAAGCAGACTCTCTGGTGAGTTCATCATCAGTCCGCCAAGACACTGAGCTCCAGAAGACAAGATACATTTTCCCTTCCATTGCCACAGGCTTGGTTTTTACGTTTACGTTTACGTTTTTACTTTTACGTTTTTACACGTAAAAACGTAAATTTGCAAAAGGTCCTATTTTTACGGCTATTTTTACGTTTTTACGGACCCCTGGGACACCCAGATTATACTATGAAAGTTGCGTACAATGATCAGTCATCCGCCAACTCCAGCACCCACAACACAATGTCCACCTCGGCCTTGGCAAGGGCGATGATGGCGCTTATGTTCGAGTGCCATGATGTTACAAACAGCTGACAAATACCGCCAGGAGGGTGTCTACGCTTGGGAACAGCAATATGGCTCACCGTCCAGCCATATACGCTCAACGAAAGTCACTAATGACAGAGCCACTATTACAGCCCTGTCAATCGCCCAGCATTTCTGAGCGTTCCGCTCCTGCACTTTTACCAACTTAGTTCATAAACACTCACAGGACAACGAGAATCACCACAGCAAGTAAATTCAAGCCCAACAGGATACTTGGGGTGTGGTCGAGCGCTGCCGAAGCGAGGCGCAACCCCAGAGCTGAACTTCGTGTTCAAGTTCACCTTAGCCGTTCACATACAACGAGAAACATGCAACTGCTGACCAGCTCGACGAGAGGCACGAAAATACACGCTCAAACTGCGAAACGATGCTCCACACCTCACTCAGTAGCTCAGTATGACGAGCGTACTGACCATTCTCCAGATGTCTCAAACCGATGTCGTCGATGCTCGTTCCCTGCGGTCCAGCGCTGCGCTCCACTCACTCGCCAAGCAGCGGACGATGAAGACGGGTCGTTGAGTCGACGAAGTCAGCGCCCAACGTGGGCGCGCGCGGGTCAGTCGGTCAACGGAATGGGAATCGAGCTCGGCGTCGAGCTATGGGTATGTGCAGCGGTGCACAACCCCAAGGACAATTGACCCGGAGGGTCAGGAGGCGAAGGCACATGGAAACGAAAGTGCTCGTTACACAGCTGCTCCCCTTCGACCACGTTCGACCTCCACACACTCACAGCACGACCGTTTTCAACAGAGCACCCGCCGTTCAGACCGCCAGAACCAAAAACGGACGGGTGGGGGGCGGAGAGAGAGGGGAGAGGGGGCACCCACACCCCAAACACTCCCTCCTAAATACCCCCGCCAGCTCCAAGGGCACTACACTTCAGTGACCCTTGGATAAACAAACAGACACATCAAGGAAAAGGCGCCAGTACCCCTCGTACTCCTCAGAAGTTCCCATTGACCTTCTCCAAGTTGACCCTTTTCAAAGGGTCACCCAATACAACCAAAAAAGTCACTTTTGCCCACTACAATATTAATCAACATCCGTCAGCACCCCTTGGCAGCACTCCCATGAAGATGTACTGCTGTACATCTTCTTCCCACTCACGCTGCGAAGTACTAACCGCTGTAGGTTCCTGAAAAATCAAACTAGGGGGAACCCCCCTATCCAAACAAAAAATACACCTAATGCACTTTTCATCCCAAGTACATCCATCACACCCCACAGTTCCGTAGTGGGTAGTGTCTCCCGGCTGCCTAATCCATTCCACCTCATTCTCCCCCATGTACGACATACGGGCCCTTAACTGTACCCCCTGCATCATCCAGTTTCCTTCCGGGCCTGGCAGCTCCACCTCCCACTCAGCTGTTACGTAAGCTTTCCAACGCGATGCAGCGACCACCCTCCAGTATGCCCGGGTGGCGCGCTCCACCATCCCCACTGGCAGCCCCCCGTCTCCCTCGGCGAGGCCGCCCACGCACCCCTCCCCGGCCCACGCGAACGGCGCGGGCGGGCTGTCCGGGCCGTCGCGCTCGGCGGCCATCCATGCATCTCGCTCGGAGATGCTCCAAATGCCCTCGCCGCGCCAATTCGCGGCGAAGACGCTCCGCCGGAGCCGATCGCCCAACCGAACGTTGGGGATCGCCGCGACCCAGTAAGCTCGGACGGCAAACAGCTGGCCGTTCCGGTGCCTTACTCGCCACCGAGTCATGGCATCAAAAGCGGAGTGGATCCAAAAGAGGGGCGTTCCGGGGCCGGAGGCCATGGCCCATGCCTCCGCCCCACCAAGCCCATTGCGGCAAGCGAGCACCACTTTGCCCGCTTCGTCCGGGCCGACCAAAGGCTCGCCCGGGCCCCTTCGTCCCTGCGTGCACGGATCCACAAATATCCCCGGAGGGAGAGAAAGCACCGCTCCGCCATGGAGCATGGCGGAACCGGAGGGTCCGCCCACACCGAACGTGAGCACGTTCGACCCGCCTGCGGAACGTGGGGATGCTCCGGCCATGGCGAGGGAGGGCTTCCGACGGTCCCTGCACGGTCGGGGAGGCTGGGGTGTTGCGGCGCGCCAAGCAGACCGGGCAGAGCGGGCGTAGGCGGGGCGCATGCGCAACCCGCGGGGACCAGATGCAGGGGGGCGCGGTCATGTCCGACATACGGTACATTACACGAAATATCAAAAGGGCGGTCTCCCGTACAGGTGCAAAACCACAAAGTACTGTTAGCAGCCGCACCCAACGTCCCATCACGCCTCACTGGACCCCTATACCCTGCCAGTACCTGTCCCATCAAGGTCCTAGGACCTTCTGCAAAAGTTCAGGTCCATTCAAGGCCACCCCCTACGGTTCATGGTCTCCCCGAAACGGGTCAGGAATTGGCCCTTTTTCCCTCTGAAAGTCACCCAAAAGGCCCTTACAAACCGGCCAACCTCTCACTCAGGGTCCATCACCACACGCCCTGCACACACCGTGCCTCTTTTTCCCCGGCTAATAGTACTGGACAATCTACCATAATCGCATACTAAACCCACTTCTGTACACCCAAATTCCATCACCGTCAAACTGTATTGTATCCCGTCAGCATGCGGCTCCAGCTGACTAGTTTTCGCCCTTTTCCTTGACCAGTTCACAGCCCAGTCACAGCCGTCCGTGCTGCCCGTAGAGCGCTCTTCAATTAACGTCATTGTTGCTCATTCTGGACGGTTCTGATGAGCGGCATTGCAAAACAGCGAGATGGAGGACATCTCAGCTGTAAATGCATCAATTCGTGTGCACTGGAGAGAAGCTGAGTGTGCATACGTTTGCCTTGATCATTCAGCAGCTGCATGACCGCTAAATGTAACCGTATGTCATGCGGTTCAATGTGATTTCTGCTGAGCACATTGACCTTTCCTTTCTCTACGGTTTTCTCTCGATTACAGTGGTGGCCATTTACTTGAGCAGAATGGACTGCAATCGAACATGGGCACACCAGCTTACCCTGTGCAAACTCCGAAAGCATCAATCCCCCAGTACTCACTGCGAATATTGCCGTCCAGTCCACTGATAGGCCGCATCAAACGCTTGTAACTGATTTTCATGGAAGACAAGTTTTGGTCTACGACCGGGCTCCACTGTGAGAGCATCACCATCACCGAGTTTTCGAGCCTTCCAATATGAACCCTGTGTTCGGCACACTAGTTGATACGGTCCCTTCCATACTGGACTGAATTTGTCACCTCGCCTTTGCGCTGCCAATTCATCATAAACCAACACCGGCTGGCCAGGATAAAAATGCACCGGTCTAGTTCTCCGCCGCTTGTTCCGGGCTATTCGAAGCTCTCCAGTTCTCTCTTGAGCCCTTTGCAGCTCCCCTGGGGAGGCATGCCAAAGGTCCACCGGTGCCTGACCTGTGGTGCTATGCCTTGCAAAGTTCATTGCCTCTAGTGCAAGCGGGACATGCTTTGTCCAAGAACCACCCAGTGCATATTTCAGCTTCCGTAGTCTATCCACAAAGGTCCGCTGAAACCGTTCGATTAAACCAACACTTTGATGCCGGTACGGGGCTATAAACCGATGGCTCACATTCTGAGTCTCACACCACCTTGCAACCAATCTAGAAGCATAGTATGAGGCATTATCAGTCACCAATACCGAAATCTTTCCATGCCTCCGTTGCCACTGTTCAAGCGCCCGCACAACACCCGCACCCTTCACCGCCTTCAAAGGGAGCACGTCTCCCATCCTCGTAGCACTGTCTACCATACAATGCAGATATTTAAAGTTACCTAAACCGGTCACAACTGGTCCCACAACATCTGCATACACGGTGTGCCCCGGGACGAGAGAAAAGGGTGGCTGTCCCCACTTTCTTCTTGGTACTTTCTCATGATACCTAGCACAAACTTCACAACCATTGCAAACCTTTTGCACCAATCTCATGGGTGCTTGGATTCCACGCAACCTCAACTCCTGATAAACCTTGAAAGGACCCCAATGAAACTCTTCATGCTCAGTGCGGATTTCCTTGACCAAATCATCCAGACTATACTGAGTGGACGGACCGAATTCCTGTCCACCTTCCCCCTCTTGCAGACTATTTACAGTTAACCCATGAGCAAGACTGTCCGCCACTTTTGTTTCCTCCCAGTCTTTATCACTCTCCCAGTCAACTGCATCGTCAGACTCACAGAGCTTTGGGAACATAGTCCTACCAATCCTCCAAGGAGTCTTAGCTCCAATGGCAAATGCTTGAGTCACCATCCTCATTGTTCCATCCTGTGACCTCAAAGCACATAATACCTTCACTTGCTTCCGCCTAAACCGACGAACTTGTCCAATAGGTCGCGACCCCATTGAACTAGCAAGTGTTGAACCTTTTACTCCCTTATCCTTCGGCCAACAAACCACTGACACCACCGCTTCCTCCTTATCCACTCTATCCATTGGTTCCAATCCTTCACTTGTCTCCTCTACGTCCATTTCACTTGCATCCTCTTGATCCTTTGAGCACTGCGTCATCCTCCTTCCTGGCCGACTCAACAAATCGGCACCCATATTCTCCGAACCTGGCACAAATTCCAAGGTGAAACCTGGCTCATTGGCAATTAGCCACGCCCATTTGCCATACGAGCGAATGTCCATATCAAAGACATTCCCCGACTTGGCCCGAGTAACTAATCCATGGTTATCTGACTTGATGACCAATGGAACACTCCCCTTGTATGCTTTCGTTCGAACACACGCCCACTTAATCGCTGAAAGTTCCCCAAGATACGAAGAAACATGTGCTTGCATCATTTTGCTACCAATATCCACCAAGCGCCTTTCTGTACCTTTGCATGCAAACAACATATAACCATAGTGACCCTGGCTCCAGTCAGATTCCATAACAAACACGAACTTTTCAGCTTCGGTTCCTGGCAAAGTGAGCCAAATAGAACTGCAGAGAGCTTTCCCAAACGCCTGAATAACT
>CAJHUC010003076.1:0-47455 GCA_905146915.1 Ostreobium quekettii | reverse complement strand
GTGGTTTTGGCCAGTGCACACTTGTGGGCCACAAACTCTACATTTTTGGTGGGGAGGACTCCAACCGTCGACCCCTCGGGGACCTCCACATCCTGGACCTGGAATCCCTTGCATGGATCGAGCCCGAAGTCACTGGCAAGGCACCATCGGCTCGCTCAGCCCATGTGGCTGTGCCCTTCAATGACAGGTTCGTCCTCATCGAGCATGGGCCAAAATCTGACGAAGTGGTGGTTGCTGACTTGGAAGACTTTGTCAGATGCTGTGTGTAAAATGAAGTTGTGTCCTCAGGCGAGCTCTTCTGGTCCACCTTTCATCAACAGGCTTGTGGCAGTCCTTGCACTGTCCTTGGCGTAGTATTTCTGCTTGTCCTTCCTGCCAAGGGCGAGTCAGCATGTGACAGAGCAACACTCTTGACGAGTAGACAGCTGCCTTCAAATTGATGACAGGCATTTTCCAACGACAATGCTTGTTCAACACCACTTGTTCTTGCCACCTCACTAAGATACTCCACTGACAGGTTCGTAATCATGTTTGGCGGGGGCTCTGTGGCGAACTGCTTCAACGACCTCCACATCCTTGACACCAGCACCATGGAGTGGGCGCAGCCCAAGATGCACGGCGGCCTGCCTTCGCCACGAGCGGGCCACGTTGCAGGGATGCTGGGCGACCATCTGTACATAGTGGGGGGTGGGAACAATGCAGCAGGCTGCACGGACATGGCCTATTTGGACTGCTCACCCCTGTACGTGGCGTTCGGGGACAGCGCCCAGTGGCTGCAGATGTCGTGGTCCCTGGTGGGGGCCATTCCAGAGCGCTCTATTATCGCCAGTGAGGGCATGAGCCTGATCAGTGTGCAGGAGGCTGGGGTGCTCGTGTCTTTTGGTGGGTACAATGGGAAGTACAGCAACAGCGTGAGCATATTCCGCCCTGGGAGCAGTTCCATGGGCAACGAGGCTGGAGAGGGGCGGCCACAGGAGGGGGCCCAGCAGGAAGCACAGGCGAATGGACGGGGGGAGGCACCCCAGGCACCGCAAGGGCTGGAAGGGCCTCAAGGCGTGGAAAACATGACAGAGGCTGAGATGCAGGTGTGTTGATGTATGCGTCGTTTTGTTCCAGTTTCCCAAAAGATTAAGAGAGCATTCCAGTTTCAGCTGCAGGTCGATGCAAATCAAAAGTGCATGCACAGGATATCCGCATGACAAGCTCTGTCAACACTCCAGAGTGCAGGGTTCAAGGGGAAGGAATGGAGAAATGAAGGGTTGCACAGGAACGAACTTCCTTCAGTGCATTGGAAGGTCGTTCAAACTTGAGTCAGAGAGGATGGCAACACATCGAACGGTTCACTTAGTGACTCGCATTGTGGCCCACAACCAGCCTTACAACTAACTCTTTGCAGTGTTTGACTTCCTTTATTCAGTCCTGATTCGATCAAATCTTGTAGCAGCTGCATCTTTTCGATCCAAGAACAGCCACAGATGGACCAAACAACATCGTACACAGCTCAAATGGCTGGGAATTTAGTGCAAATGCGTTTGCTGGCATCTTTGTATGTTTATTTACATGGAACTGGCGTCATGCCATGTTCCGTTGCATGCATATTATTATCACCCAAGAAGGAAGTAGAAGTGTGCATTGCCTATGTGATGGACACTGCCCACCGGGTTTAAAATTGGGATGGGAAATGTGCCCATTTGGCGTGGAGGGAAGTCTGCTTGTAAATCCTCCTTATGCACTTGTTTGGGACGAAGAGCAGTGCGATTGCGGTGTGCACAATGCACTGTCTGGTGAGTCCATCTACCCTGTTAAACACCAGTGTCGTAGACTCCGCATAGTTTGTGGACAACTATGTGCAATCTTGGTGTGGCTGGCTGGCTAGCGTCAAGGGCATCTCAACACATCCTTTGACAAAGCATCAAACTCATGCTCTGTGCAGGCGAACCTGCAATCAGCCTGGAAAGAGTCTGAGAATGCTGCAAGAGAGGCTTCTGCTGCCAAGGAATTCGCTGCCACAGAGTTAGCCCTCATGCGAAGGCAGCTGCTGTCAGCACAAACAGCGTTGGAGGAAAAGGAGAAAGCCCTTGAAGAGGCAAAAACTCAACTCCAGGCGGAGCAGTCCAAGACCCTGAAACTCGAGGCAGAGGCTGCAGAGCTGAGGCACAAGCTTGTAGCAATGGCCGACCTCGAGAAGGAGCTAGAGGCTTACAGGAGGGCAGCACAGGAGAGCCAGCAGAAGGGGAGTGGTCTTTGGGGCTTCATAGCAGGGGGAACAGCATAAGTTCAAGGCAACGATATGGCAGTGCACTGGGGACTTATAGAGCACTTGCTGTGTGCGAATCATGGGTGTGATTGTGCACGCACATCCCATGCCCCTGTCAGGCTGATCTCCAGTATTCCAATGGACAGAGATTTTTGGGTGCAGGTCTCCAACACAAGAACTTTGTAGTTTAGAACTCCTTCAGCTGACTCTGTAGCAGTTGTGGAAAGATGTTGTGCCGATAGAGGGGTTTGTTCCCTTTGATATGGGCACAGATTGGCCATGTTGCCAATCTGTGCCCACATGAACGATGGCCACCGTTTGGATGAACGGTTGGAAGTCGCCCTCGTCCACCGGAGGTTGGCCTGCTTGTGGCAAGCAGCTTTGTCCCTTGTCCTGAGAAGCGCAATGTGGGTTGCCCAGATACAGTTTTATGCAATTGTGCTGTGTTCCAACTCCAACCTTCAGAGCCTTAGTGGGGCTCAAAGATGTCCTGTCATGTATTACCTTGCTTGGCTGTGGGCCCATTTTGCATTGGCACAAAAGTGCCATTGCTGCTTTGCAGCGCACAGCAGCACAATCCCAATCGAATTGTGACAACAAAGTTTGTGGTACAACAAATGTTGTTTCGCTGGATCCTTGGCTTGCATTCTCATCACCGCCTCATTTATGCGAGCTGGGCTTAAAGTGATCCCTCAGACACAATTGCCTGTGGAAGAGTTCCAGGCACGCCCACCAAGGATAAAATGCCAACCTGTGATGATTTCTTGAAACCACGCTGCAGCGAAGGAATCGGTCCGGGGGCCTGAATGACCCAACCAACAGTTGAGGTTTGCCCTTCCACGATTGGCCGCATCCTTGAAAGCCCATCTGGGATACTAGCGCCCGGAGAATATATTAGTCCCTCTGTCTTTTCCGCGAGGATCCCTTCTTCCGCTGGCAAGGCCAACGTTGGTCGGTGGGTCAGTGGTTAAGGGTTTAGGGTGCCGAAACAAGAAGGGATCTTCACAGAAAAGACAAAACGACTAATTTCACGCCCTGGGGCCCACTGGCAACAAGCGAATGGCACGGGTGGAAGCTGCCTGGCGAAGGGCCCCCCTTAATCGCTTTTTGTCATGTGGCCTTGAGGCTCTACTTGGCGCCCCCGCACCCGCTGGCTGGAGGGTGTCCCAAGAGGGACCGAGCCATCGCTTGGGGACCGGGCGACCCTCCCGACGCTGCAGTCGAGACGCCAGCAAATCCCACCCCGCCGGCGCAGCAGATCATCTCGGACGGCTCCGCTTCCCGCAAGCTGCCGAGGATGGCGCCCTCTGTATCCTGATCCCGTCAGCGTTGGACAGCGCCCACACACGGTGGGGACACACGGTGGGGAGGGTTCTCCCTCCGCCGGATCGGCGGCATGGCGCAGGCGGCCTCGGTGGTGTCCCGCCTGGCGCGCACAGCGGGTCGCCAGGCAGCGTCCACCGTGCGCGGCGTCCTGCGCTCGCGCCTGGCGGACAGCTACCCGCAGGAGACGGTGGACGAGATCTTCGCGTTCGCGCTGAGGAAGCAGACGGGCGTGAGCCTCAAGTACATGCTGGACTTCGGTGCCAACCCCATACAGCACCAGATGATCCTGTCGGCGCAGTTCCTGCACCGCGAGCTGCCGGTGCGCCTGGCGCGCCGGGTGGCGGAGTTGGAGAACCTGCCCTACGGTCTGTCGTCCAAGCCGCACGTGCTCAAGGTGCGCCCGCGGGCGCCGGGCGGTCCTGCCCTTCTGATGGCACCGTTGCGCGGCTTGTCCCACTCGATCGACCCGCGTAGCTTTCAGGGACGCTGCATGGCACCCCTCGCATCGTTGCGTTGCAAATCGCCCGTCATCGCTTTTTGGACAGTGGGCAGGGAGCGATGGGGGCGGATTCAGGGGAAGATTGGGAGCGCCAACTGATCGAGGGTGGAGGAAGGGGGCCTTGTTGTCGAACGGCGGGGCTGGTGCTCGGCGATAAGGACACCGTAGGAAGCTGGTGCGCTGCAGGTCGGGCCCAACTTCGCCCGCAAGCGCGAGGTGGCGGGACCGTCTCAGAATGGTCAGGGGGTGGCGTTGGTGAACGCTGCGCCGAAGAGTCGCCCTCCTGCCAAGGCAGGTGCCGCCCCAAGGGCCTTTTTGCGCAATCCCGCCGCACATAGAGGGGCAGTTGTGCGAAGAGGCATGCGCACCGATAGAAAGTAATCTCCAGGCAACTATCAACGGTAGTGTGCGGGGAAACTGCTGAGCAAGACGCGGATGCTATCTGCTTGCTGACCAGTGAAGCTTTCGCAGCCTGGACTCAGCTGTGTGGCATCTCTTGTGGAAAGTGTCTCACAACAATTCTTGCCCGAGGTAGAGGCGATCATTGCGTGCTGCGCTCCCTTCCCGTTGACACTGTGATCTTCTGTGCAGGTTCGCGACTGGTACATAGAGTCGTTCTTGGACCTTCGGAAATTTCCGCCGGTCAGGAACGCGCAGGACGAATTGAAATTCACAGAGCTTCTGCAGATGATCTACTCTCGGCACACCAATGTGGTTCCTTTGATGGCAAAAGGAGTTGCGGAGCTGAGGCACGAGCTAGCCAGCGAAGTGGGCTTGAACGAGCTGCCGGAGATACATCAATTCTTGGATGGCTTCTACATGAGCAGAATAGGAATACGGTTCCTTATAGGTGAGCAACAGCACCATTTGGCACACGTTTCCAACACCTGTTCAGTTTTCTGTGGAGTTTTGAAGTTTTTACGCAAGTGTGAAGTGTGTGGAAGCACGCTTCCCAGGGTTCAAGCCATGTAGTGAACCCCAAGCTGATGGGCTGGCACGAGTGTTGGAAAGGTGCTGTTGGTTTACCCCTGTCAGCCACATTCCATGTTGATGGAGAGCTGGCGAAGCTTTGCTTGTTGTTCATTGGCCAATCTTGTGGTTGATCTTGCAGGTCAACATATTGAATTGCATGCAGAGCCCATGGAAAATCACATTGGCATGATCTACACAAAGTGTTCCCCTTGGAAGGTGTCCCAAGATGCGATCGACGATGCCCGTTCCGTTTGCCAAAGAAAATATGGCAGTGCACCAGAAGTGGAGATATACGGGGATCCCACGTTTGTGTTTGCCTATGTCCCTTCGCACATTCACAGCATGGTGTTTGAGCTGGTCAAGAATTCCTTGAGAGCAGTCAACGACCTTTTTGAGGAACAAGGCAAGGAGTCTCCAGCCATCAGGTGAGGAACCAGGGACCCAATTGCGATGCTCAATAGCGGTCCCGATTGAGTGAGGATGACGTCATCTTTGACCTCCCAGGAAATCCTCCATGATCTCTAGGGTGAAGGGCAGAATTGTGTCATGTTTTAAAAAGTGTTGTCAAGCAAAATCTCCACAGGAAAGCCTGCATCAGGCTTTGCTGACAGCAAATATCCTTTTTTATCAAGCACAGGACAAAATGGACCTAAGTTCTGAGAAATGCAGCCAAGCTAAGTCAATGTATGCAAGCCTGGAACAAGGCAGGAAGATAGATGGAAAGACCAAGTTAATGAGTGATGGAAAAAAGCCTGAGGGCATGGCAGAAGTTTTCTTGCTGATTCACTTATTCATGGTGAAGTTCACACCTGTATAATGCCACTGGACAACATGGCACAACAACCAGATCCAAATGAATCAGTCCATGCTGCAATCTTTGTAGTTAGTAACTGCCATATGGTGTAGTACACACCCCAGATGTGCTACATTGGGCTGATGATACCCAACTGAGTGTCTGGCATTTTCTCACTTGTGGTGATGATGCCGATGAACTTTGGGAACAGGAGTCATGAAATGCTCAGCTTCTGTCAAGAAAAGGCAGAACATCCATTGATTTCTGATAGCCTTCCCACACAAATTAGCTGACAGGAGTCACCAGCTGCATCAGGATATGCACACCACACAGAGTAGCCGGGGAAAGCAATTATGTTGGTGCCAACGTTTCCATCTTGTCTGCACCTCAACGGGCAAGTAGTCGCTCTGACAGTCGATGCTGGTGTAATGGCCCCCATTTGATGCCTGTTGCTGTGAAATCGTGGCCTGGGGATTCCTGTTCATGCATAAGACAGGCAGCACATCTTCTTTATGAATGTGCCCTTCATTTCACAAGGTAGCAGCAATCAAGGGATTGACACACCAACCATCCCACACAAAGGTGATCAAAGCTGGCGTTTGCAACCCGGGGCTACGCCAGTGGTGCTAATTGCAGGGTATGCCTTGCAGGCTAGTTGTTGCCGAGGGTGCAGAGGAGATCACCATCAAGGTATCTGACGAAGGGGGCGGCATCCCCAGGAGTGACGTCCCCAGAATTTTTACCTACCTGTACTCCACCGCAGCCTCCCCCCTCCCCTTCGTTGACGACGAAGGCTCTGATGGGCCCACGGTGCTGGCCGGCTATGGTTACGGCTTGCCGTTGAGCAGGTTGTACGCTCGCTACTTTGGAGGGGACCTGCAGGTCATTTCGATGGACGGATATGGCACGGACGCATACCTACACCTGAACAGGCTCGGCAACATGCAGGAACCGCTGCCATGAAATCGACTCTGAACATGTGCATCGGGCTTGGACTGCATGCTCGCTGCCCTGTCGGATAGGGGAAGGTGGGATGGGAGCGGGCTGCTGATCGTGAGCCTTTAGTGGGAGCGACTTTCTGCAATGGCAATGCAAGAGCCAATCGAGACTTTCCTGGCTGGTGCACGAGAAGGAAACGTCCCGTGCAGGTCTGCGAAGAGGCCTCTAGGATTCATGCAACGACTTCTGTCTGGAGCACAGAAGGAAGAGGGGCCTAGGAGTGAATGAGTGTGGGGAATCGGCAGTTCTTTCGATGCCCAGTTTCCAGCGTATTTTGGAGTGAATAATCGCCTGATCACCTGGTTGCTGTGCTGCTTGGGTGATGGGGCAGCTGTAACGCAGTAGTGCATTTAGTGTTTCCATGCGTGGGAGTTGCTTGAGAGTAGATTCCAGCTGGAGTATTCTCGGCTTTGCAGAATTAGGATCCATTTATTGGCAAAAGGGAACGGACGCATCCCGTGGCCGCTATTGTTATTGACGCGCTCAGTCGTTTCCCGTGCGGGTGGGAGATGGACGAATTGCATGGGGTACACTATTGGGAGCCGAGTGGTGTAGGTGAGTCGTGTAGGTAGATGGGGCCGCAGGCACGATGCGTTGAGAGAGTTGAAGTCGGGTTGTAGAAGAGCGGCCGCAAGGGACCCAATTTTTGCATTGGGAGCTGACAGCAGCTTTAGATCAAGAGAGCGTGTGTAATCATGACTTACGATGCCGGTTCGCCACCCTCTCTGGCCCCTGATGCTTGCACGTGGCTTGACAATACCCATAGAGACCATATCCGCGGTGTGCCAACTGATGTACAGTGATGTGCAAATGCGCCAATGGCAAAGTGCACGGACTCCGTGTGTGCTGCAAAGTGTGTCTTTCATGCGAAATTATCGGTACGAAGATGGCCTCCATTGCCCATATGGTGTCTCTTGGCCGTCGATTGCAAAGGAATACGTCCAGTGGACTGCACACAAGGCAGAAACACAGTCCACAATTGTGGGTCGGTGTTGGCATTCGCTGGAGATCATATTTTGGCCTACCCAAACCTCCCTTTGCATGCTTGTTGTTTGTAACTCATTGCCTACGCACATTTGCGGCCGTTGCCAACCACCGTAGAATGGCAAACCTAATCACATGCAGCTCAGCCACAGCGCAAATTTTATGTCTGATGCGTCCTCTTCGAGATGAAACATACTCGCGGGTTACTGCACAAATCGAGGCCTTGAAGAGCATATCAGTGCCCTCTGTTGGACATGGCTCTGGCCCAAATGGGATCCCTGCATGATCGGGCACCTGTAGCAAAACCAGCAGTTTGCATCCGCACCATTAAGATCCGCTGACATTGGGTGCTACTCGACGGGAAATGCCTTGCTGATTTCGGCATCCACATCCAAGTCGAGGTATCCTGCTTGCTCTCGATTCTTTCTGTAGCATTCCCGATCCCCTGGGCTGCATACGCGGCACACGGCACAGCTCTTCCTACAAGAGCCCATTTTTTCACCCTGGCCCACCTGCACCGAAGGCAACTCATCGAGTGAGATCTGCCAGCTGTTTGCATTGAGGAATCAGCGGCGGCATTGGGCCAAAGGCTGTTGATGAAATTGGCGAGGTGCAGCTGAACGTCACATCTCAAACGCGCTGTTTTCTTCCACGCACCATGTAAACTGGATTATTCTCGCATTCATTTTCGGACGCCCATTTTTCGCAATTCTCATGGAAGTCTTCACAGACGCCTGGATCAACGGCCGCATCCTCCGCGCTTTCGTCGTAGAAATCCTCAGCTAAATTCGCAACCAAAAGACACGATCAGCTCTGGCAGTCGAACTCGCGCGCCGCGCGGCAATCAAATTGGGATTCCTAATACTAAAAAATGCGAACTTTGTTCTCCTTCGAAGCCATGCACTACAAAAATCCCGGCAATGCAGTGGCAGTGAACTTTGACATCCCTCCTCGGTGGCATCTATTGAATGTGGTGCTTCGCTTATCCCACCCGGCTGGCATTCGGCGACACCTCGGATCGGCAACAGGCATGGTGCGTACCTATGCCCGCAGTACACCACCTCTTGGCAGGGAATGTGCGGCGGTGTGTGGTGGTCTGGCAAATGTGTTACGCGTTACGCGTTAACCCGCTTATGCCAACAGTGGCGCCGAAGAATGGCTCAAGCCTGTTTGTTTGCAGCAAATTGCCGTCAGCACGGCAATTGCGACCCACCAGTGCTTTCATTTAGGCGGTAGTGTGACTCAGTCCCCGTTTTCGGGAAACTGAATGAAGGGGCCAGTAGCTGCAGCACTGTGGCACAACACGGAGCTGCCACGGTGGTGGGCATGATGCAGAATGCAAGAAACTGGCCAGTACTTTGCCTGACCTCTCCACGGCTTTGTGTGGACCCAAATAGTGGAAGTCCACTTGGTTCCCATGAGGACTGGACAGCCAGCGTGTCTCGTCTTCTGGTCCACCTCGCCGTCCGGCGTAACCGAGTAGAACATTACGGCGTCCCCCTAAAGAGCATCACAATGAAACCGGTGAGTCATGATGGACATTGAATTTGAGCCATGGCGACACGTGCCCATTCAGTACAATCTACAGCGTTTGCGTGTGCCCCTAGGGAATATCTGAGGGCTAGTGCTGTGCAGCTGGTCAGCAATAGAATTGCTCATCTGGATGCACGAGACTGCGACATGCTTTCAATTGAAGCACTCGAGTGCTTCAATTACAAAACGTCACTGCCAACGGAATGAACACTCCCATCCCGAGGGATTGCTCCAGCGCTTTAAGGCATCTACATGCTGCCTTGAAGCTGCCTTGAGAGTTGCGCAATATGTCACAGTTTCTTACTAACTGAGTCGAGACATAACATGATTGTATAACATAATATTGTCTGATATTATTCAGCACTCTGCGCCTCGCGGTGCGTTGGGCATGTCCCAGGGCCGCCATGTTTGTTGACAGCAAATGCGGCAATCCATCTACAAATCAAGGACTTGTGTGAGAATCGGTTTCTCCCATGTGCGAAGGGAGCACGCACCCCCAACTCTCAGTAACATGATGCCGCCACGTCGCGAGAAAGGAAGAACCTCAGACCGCCACGCATTCGAAATGTTGTTCTGCGCTTTCGACGTGATCGTTTGAAAAGTTGGCTTCGGTTGAAAGCACACGGGTTAAATTTGCTATCCATTGTCGTGGAACAGGTGCATCAATTCATAGATATTGACGAAGGCAGGCAGGGTCGGGGGTGGCGATCCCTGACCGCAAATTGTACGCTCGAGTCCACGGCAACGGTTTACAGCCGAGGCGAAAGGACAAGAGACGTTCCGTCCTTTATACTCAGTCTGTTCATCAACATCTTTAATGCAATTCCTAGTGCTTCGTCATTTTTTCATGCATTCAGTTATTAGTAACACTCAATCAGTTCTAGCCGTAACAATATAAATCGATACCGCCCCCCGATGATTCCTTCGCTGGCATGTTAACACCGCTTTCCTCAGCGGCACCTGTCGGCTGCGCAGTTCTGCTCCGTGAGTGTTGTGTTCCGGCGAGTGCAGACCGGCAGTGAGGCATCTCTGCGAGAAGGATTGGGGTGGGGTTTGGGGATGGGACAGGGTTGTACTATATGCTTGTTTCTTGCGTTGGAGGGGAGCGGTCCAGAAGGACTGCGTGAAACGATGAATTTCAGCATTCTTAGAATTGTCCCACATTGGCACACATTTCCGTTGACAATTCGACAACAGGATTAAGGGAGGAATTGCGCACTGGTCCAACCAATTCCAGCAAGTGCCGCAGCCAAACCGCACTCTCGAAGGAAAATTTGGAACCAAGCATATTTATGCAGCTGAGTTGATTTACCGTCCGAGGCTTTACTGACACGTGGCCTTGGGCGCAAGTCGAGAACGGGCCATTTTCTGCCTCCCACTCTGAATCGGCCGCCACCGTATCCGGAAATGTTGTCTCACCGCCCTCCTCAACATCTTCGCAAGCAAGAACATCGGCATCACAGCTGTCTTCAATTGATGGGCAACCCAATCCACCAGATGGAAAACGATTCACACATGGATGTGCCGCGTATCTCCGAAGTACATTGGTAGCTTTCGCAGGCATTACAGGCGTGCAAAGTATCGAACGGAGCACCCGATCACGACGGCACCATTGAACAGTGAACAGGTGAAACCATAAATGTAGATATGGAAATGCTCATTTCGGCGTTCGTCACCGTGTTTCATATGCATCAGCCAGGAAAATCGAGACTGACAGTAATGGGTCGAGAAGCCACACCGATAAGGTCACCAAAGCTCAACACAAAAGCCCTCGAGCCCTACCTTTCTCAAACTGCTCCTGCGCAAAATTGACTGGGCATGGACGACGCAAAATTGCGAACTATTTCATTGAACGAATGAGTTCATATTTCTACGGAAACCAGCATTCTACACGATGGCCAGATTGGAAGACTTCATCAGCCCAAGATGTTGCCCCTTTGTGCACGCATCGCAGATCGCAAGAACTTTCTTGCATTCCATTTCCAATTTAGCTGTCAAGCACATGCATCATAGTCGCATGATGGTGGCAGCCGGGAAAATTCGAGAGTTCCCTTGGCCGTCACTCCACCCGCCTGCAGTTCTGGATGGTAGGTACCAAACTGCAATACACTCCTTGGCATATCCAGTGTTGCCTGTGATACCGCGGAGATGGCAGGTATTGTGCGTCTGTGTCCGTTCACATCTTGCGCGACATCAATCCAGAGGATGTTCAATGACACATATTCGATGCTGGCACTGGCAGAATGGGTACGTGTGTTTGATGCTAACATCCAAGTACTGCCGCTGAATCCATTCTTGGCAGTGCGGCGAGTATTTGTTGACTTACAAATTACGAAACTATAAAAGCTGCACTGCAAAGAACATCCGTTCGAGCCCTCCAGCTGGCCGAAGTAGCTTCGATTTCCTGCCCCACCATGCATATTGAAGAGTACAGGATTTCCAGCATACCGGCGAGATACATGACCATTGTGATGTAACGATGCGACTCGAAATGGTTCTTGCTTGTGTCGAAATGGGCGTTGTAGTATTGCTGATTTCCATAGCGCAGCACTTGCAAATCCTCTTGGTTGACTGCAGGGGTGTGGGTAGTCCTTGCTACCCTTTCCGATATGTTCCTCACAACTGGGTCGTGCCTCCTCCTGTGATGGCAAGCACCCCATTACGTTGATGCCCATGCCTTGCTGGCTGCCAAAGCAGCAAGAAAGAGTTCCACTGCACTCTTGTGCTTCAACGCATGAACGTTGCACCACTGCACAGCCCATGCTCACCTCAAAAATGTACCATAGCTTGTCCGTATGTCATCAACAACGAGCTGGCCATTCGAGTCGTAAACGACAGATTTTTTCAGCTGAGCAAAACACACTGAAGTATCAGAGAAAAGCACTCTGCTGATGGTGTGGCTAATGCCTTTCATAACTGTTCTCACAAACTCATGCCGATGGTGTACACAGTGTGCCTGGTAATTTCGCTGTTGATGCCAAAATGTTGCCCATCATGCAGAGTGAATTGATTGGGGGGTTGGTTCCTGCAAGTTGATACTCCGTAGCGCTCCGACCAGGACGAACTGCCACCAAAGAATGTGGCTTCTTCCACAGTTCATGGTATTCCATAACGTTCCTTACCTTGGGAATGGCAGTTTTTATGAGATGCTTGCATTCCGTCTCGGTCAACAGTTTGGGGAAATAAAACACTCTTGGATCCCATGACAGCACCCTAGACATGCATGAACGGCAGAACAAATGAGTTCAAGCTCGCTCACACGAAATCAAGCAAGCGCATTCGCAGAAATAGAGGCAACGGCCACCTCTCAGACGAACTACACCGACAGATCTACGAGAGGATCATGTTCACTTCCTCAGTCGCTCCCGTTTGATATCATTCAGAGCAAGTTGCTTTCTTCTACCTCATGGACTCATCGAGTGTGGAGCGCTCCAGGAGAGGCGCGGTGTGCGCCCGAAAAGATGGCCCCCTTGGGACGGAGAACTGCGGAGAAGAAAGATGATGGGGTCGTCATGGGGCACGCAAAGCAATCGACAGGCGGCGCCAACGACAAGCCCGAGGTGAATGTACCATCGCACCGTGCCAGAACACGCCGCGATCGACAGGGCAGGGACGCATCGAGTCAGTGCCTGAGCACCAATGCCCCGAAATCTTATAGATCCGACACGCGCCAGAAAATCCAACTTCGTGCCAGTGACGCGCCCGGCGGTCGTGATACGGTCTGTACCGCAACCTGCGCATAACCATGCATCGCACCAACCTCTCTGGCCAACTTGTCCCACACAGCCTCGGGGCGATAGGACTCGCCCCTCCATCCAATGAGGCCCTCCGCGGGGCCTGCACCGGTCCAATTCCCGGGTCACCGACTTTGCTGTGGAACGGGGCGGCGGGTCAGCCCGGGCCCGACGACCTCCCACCCACCCTCCTGGCCGGTGGCGCAGACGCCAGCCAGCGCGGCGAGGGCGGCAAAGGCGCGCAGTGCAGCCAGCATCGCCCGGCGCTCCCGTGCCCACGCCCCGCGGTTGCCCCCTTGAGGGTAACGGGCGACGCGCCTCTGACCGCCCAAACGTGGGAGCTGCGCATGAGCGACGGGGGGCATGCATACATGGGAGCGCCCACAAGAAAATCAACAGGGAACAGCAGTGCATTTGTTCCGCCAATCAGTGGATGAAATGGAGCGTTCATTATCAAGGCATCTTGAACATCAAGGAACACATGGAATGGAATGCTCGTGAAATGGAGTGATCATGAGCGCGGACTTTGATGCTGCCAGAGCAGCCCGTGACTGATGCTGCGCAGGGGCCCCCTCCTGCCACCGGGCACGAAATGAGGGCCAAGAAAGACACAAGCGCCCATCGCAGTGTCAGCACGCCCTGGACATGATGATGCGATAATGAAATAACCGTGTTCTCGCTAATTTCTCAAGGAGATCACCGATGGTAATGCATTTTGAAGGAAGACCCGTTGCAAGAGGATCTCTGCCAGCTATTCCCACAGTGTTCCGGCGACAAACCATGAGTAGAAAGACGTCAAGGAGAGCTCCTTTGGGGGAGACCTCTAGAGGGAGACGGTGACGGAGATGGGCCCAGAGACGGGTTAGGATTGGACGGTAGGGCGTTAGGGTTTCAGGGTGTGTGCATGTGCAGGGTCTCCGTGTCGCCTCCATCCCGTCTCCGTGCTGACGGTCTGTACCCAGGACACCCTCACCATTCAACACAAACACACGGCGAAAAGATCCTTCCCGCTGGTCCATTAAAACCTCATCAGCCGCGCTCCACGATGCAGCTTCCATCCGCCCATCCGCCACATCTCCGTGCTCACGGTCTGTACCCAGGACACCCTCGCCATTCAACACAAACACTAGGTGGAAAGATCCTTCCCACAGGCTCATTAAAACCGCATTAGCCGCTTTCCATGATGGACCTTCCCACCCACCCCTTGGCCCAGCGAACACAGACCCGGGGCATAGATTTGCTTGCGCGACTTGGCCCTTGGTGCCAACCGACGCGGGCGTCGCAATGCTCAACCCGCGCACCAGCCCCGCGCACCTCGCGCCGGCCTCCGGCGCCCCCGGCCAGCGCCTCCCTCCCCTTTCCCGGCCCGCCCGTTCCCGCCGGCCCCCCTCGGCGGGCCCATCCGACGCCACCGCCGCCGACTCGGCGGGCACCCTGCGCGGCGCGGAGTCCCTCCTGGCCAATGCCGAGACGTGCAGATCGGCGCCCGGGGCCAGGGGATCGGATGCAGCGGACAAGCCCAGGCTGGTGCTGCATTGCGACGTCAGCGGCTGCACGGTCGCGCCGGTCGTTGGCGACGGGGGGCGCGAGCGGCATCCCGAAGGCACGGTGATGGGAGCGCTGCAGCAGGAGGGCGGGGAAGCCGGTCCCAGGGACCTGGTGGTGATGGAGGGGCGGGGCTGGAAGCTGGGGTTGGACCGGGGGCGCGGGGAGGGCGATGGGTACTCGGCGTTCGTGGGCGGGGACGCGTGGAGCATGTGCCTTTCGAGGGAGGAATTTGCCGATTTCGTGCGGCAGCTGAGGAATTTGCGGCGCAGCGTGGCGACGCTGAGCGTGTGCGGATCCTGGGACGGCGGCGGCGGTGAGTCGACCCTGGAGGTGCGCGGCGCGAGGGTTTGGATGCAGGGCCGTGCCCCCAACCGGCGCCTGTCAATGTTGAGGCGGCTGTGGGGCAGGAGGCCGCCGGAGGGGCCGGAGGGGCTGCCGGACGCGGCCTTCGCTCTGCGGTTCGTCGTGGCGAGCGCGGGGGCGCGGGAGGCGGAGGGGTCCTTCCCGCCGGAGGCCGTGATGGAGATTTTGAGGGCGATCGGGGGGGGGGCCGGCGGGCGAGAGGACATGGACGAGTTTGCTTTTGAAGAAGTGGGGATGTGATGGAGGGCCTTGGGGTGGGGTGGTGGGTGGGGTTGAGGGGCCTACATCTGGTTGTGACGCCACTGGCCGCGTCGTGGACATTTTGACGAGCAATTTTGACGAGACGTGCTTGTAGTTTTATGTATCTGTGTTCGGAATGGTGGTGGGCACGGTGGCCGTTTGCCAAGCAACGGCTCTGAAGTGGGATGGACGCCTGGGGGGGGATCGGATTGCTGGGGATAAGGCGGAGGTTTCGAGGGTAAGGAGGTGTTCTTTTGCATCAGCGACTTGCTTTGTTTTTGTCTTGGTTGGGAGGAGCCAAACGGAGGGACGATCGATCTCAACAGGGCGTGCTATTTTGGGGTGGTGTGGGGGAGAGCCTGAGAGGGTTGTGGCGCCCGAATATTGTCACGCCCATATGTTGATGCAGAGATGAGTGGGTGGAAATGCGCAGTCAAGTCAAGCTCCGTCATAAGTTGGCAAGTCAACATCGGGGTGCAAGGAGAAAAATGGATGGTTGCTGTCTGAACTTTGGGACTATGACACTGCAAACATGTGCGTCATGAGCGCAGATTGAGATCAGGATGCAAGAAAATGGACTAGGAAGGGTGATGGTCACAGATTGAAGCCCATGGGATTATTCTACGGATTGCCATATACATCGCCAGTGGCCGATCAGTCCATTCAAAATCAGGATGTATCTGATCCCCAACGCTCCTACGTCAACAGCAAATGGAAGAAGTTGGCTTCAAGAAGGAGCCAACACCCAATTGCACATATCTGTTCTGCCATCCACCGCATAAGCTGCAAACATGCAGATGGACCAACCATTGCTACTGCGAATGACAGAAGCCAAACGACATTGCCCATTAAATCAGTCCCTCAGCCTGGGTTTTTGTGTTGCTGAACAAGCCCAAAAAGATCGCAAAACACAGTGTGGAAAGATTGAACACAATGTTGCACATCACTTCAGTGCTCTGGTTGTGCCTCAAGCTGTTGGGAACAGCTGATGAAACCTGACATCTGCTACTGCCACAACTCTTAGGTTGGAACTGTGCTTCTCAACACTGCATACAAATCCATTACACACATAGGATGTGCCCAAATTCAATCAGCATTTCCCGTTTCCCTTCACTCTATTCACCAATCTCGAAACTTATGCAATCCTCGGCATATCTGTGTGTGTGATGGTCAACGATGTTCGTGTCTGCCAGTTCCAAGTTGTAGAAGTCCATAAATTCCGAATCTGCAAACAAGGGTCCAGCATGCCAGGTTCCACACTCAAGTTTCAAAAACACTGTGGGAGGCACTCTAAAAACACTGATGTCCGCCTCGCTGGGATAGGGTGACACACCAGGCGCGGCAACAGCCATGTACCATGGCTTATGTGTTACAGCACCCAAGCATTGCGTCACATCCTGATGGAATGTAATGTTGTCAAATGACAGGCCCCTCCTGGGAATCCGCATTATGTAGAACCTACACAGTGGATAGGGCAATGAGACTAGTCAAGCAGCCCAGCCAGACATGGAGGGAGGAACAAGAGAATGAGCAGGAGAATGTGTACATGAGCGCATGCAGTCCATGAAGCAAAAGAGCCAGTTGGGGTATAACCAAGGTTGTGTGCATTGAATGGATTCGACTTGCATCACGTTTGAGCGATGAAATACAGCTGCGACTGTGACAGTGCAGAGACGTTGTCCATTGTGCAGGCCATTGAGCCGAAGTGCACAATTTGCACACCTACATATCTGCTGTGCTCTGTGTTTACGGACAACATCAGACTGCTATTGTTCAAAGGAGCAGCAAGGGCTGGAAACACATTGTGCGGAGTGGCACAGTCCCATTTCTAATGATGGGCCTCAAATGGCAATTTTAGTTTCTCGGTCAGGTTCTACAGCACAATGCATTCGCAGCTTTGTGCGTCGCTGACCAAGCACCACGAATCAATGGACAACAGGGCGTGGGAACACGCGTGCCTTGGCGTGCCCTTGTCAAGCACCAGTTGGGCGTCCGTGGAATCAAACTGCTTCCCATCTTCCGTCGCCCCAATAACCTGCCGTTCCACAAGACCGGCTGATCAACTTCCCGCCATCCCGCACGCCAGAGCCAGCCAAGAGCGCAACGCGGGTTGCAGCAAGCATCCACAAATCTATTGGTCAGCTAGGCGCTCCTATCACACCATGATATCATGGATGGCGTGCGACTCACACAGAGCATCAGGCAGCGAAAGACCACCAGCAAGCTGCAAGTTCTTGCCTGACCGAATGGTCGAAATGTCTCCGGCGTGAGGGGCGTAACGTTGAGCTTGATTCTCTCAGCCTGAGCCATTCTGCCAGCAGCCCTCGCGCGGACACCACCCGACCCCGTTGGCCCAGCGGTCCGAACCGTCCAGGATGACCGCCCCCAGCGGCGTTGCACGGGCGGGGAACAGCACAGCAGAGCAACGCGCTGTGGTGCAAGGCCCCGCAGCCAACCCCTGAATGTATGGGTGGGCCAATGCGTCCATGCATGTTGTGTGTCAGCCGCCAATACATTCAGCGCACTCAGTGATTCCCCACATTGTGGGGTCATGACCTGCGGGTGGCGCAAGGCGCAGGAGGCCTTGGGCGCTGTCGGCTGGAAGAGCGTGTTTGGCGCTGGAGCAACCTGGCGGGCGGCGCTGGGAGAAGGACTGGGATGTGCCGGGGGGCTGAGAGAGGCTAATTGGGCGAGGGGGCGCCAGGTGGGAAGAAAGAAGAGCTGAACAGTTGCCACCCTTCTGGGCGGCATGACCGCATAGACGTCTCCTGCGGTTGATCTTGCAGCATTGGTCGCCATTTCGCAGTTCGCACGCAGCTCTTGGGTTGGGGCAGTGCAGGAGGAGCTTGCCTTTATTTGTTTGGTGGGCATTTGGCAAGTTTAGCAATTGTCGCTGCGCGATATCCATTGCCGGAATGGATTTGGCAGAGCGCAGCCATCATTGGTTCCTTGTAGCGGTGGTGCTGGACTGAAATGTCTTGCGTAGTCCATTGACAATCTATGTCCATTGCATGTTGTGTTGTTTCCTTGTTGAGCCTTGCCAAACTGGCTGTGCATGAGCAGGACCATGCACACAGCAGCAGTTATGAAGGTGGTCTAGAGCTGGAAGTGGACAACAACACCAGCAGGCAAGGGGAATGGCTCACACTGTCACAGAGGAACATTGCAGAGAACAGCGGTTACCAAGGAAGCCAGGCGGGATGGGAGACAGGAGTTATTGATGTGGGCAATGATCATCTCCACATCCGCCCTTCAATGCCAGCAAAGAAAACTGGTTTCAATGGAAAGGATGCGATCAGTGGTGGATCCTGGGATTCCGAAGGCAGCCACAGGAGGGCTGAGACAACAGCAAATATTCCACTGTATCCCTTTGAAGCAAAAAGAGGACCAGGTTTGAGGCACACAAGTGGCCAGTATGCTTCGAGAACTGGCCTCAGGGAGGTGCCTCGAATCCCAAGGACTATGCTGGCTGAGGAGGACTTGGCAATGGGCCATGAAGAGGACGAGGTTGAGCCTTGTCAAGACAGCCATGATCCCGATGGGCAGGGCAACGAACGTCAGAGGCGCTACTTCAACCCCTCTGGGCTGTCATACTACTTGTGGCAGAAGCAGCAGAGGGACAGTCCTGTTCCTGTTGCTGCAGCCCTGCAAGATTTGAAAGAACAGAATACAAGAAATCCGAGGTTGTTCAACAAGGAAATTCTACCATACATTGCAGATACAGGTGTGCTAGAATGTGCGTTCTTGAGTATGTACTCGCGACATGGGAGCCTGGAAGAAGCGCAGGAACAGCTGGACACGTTTGCGAGGGACTGGCTGCCTAGAGTGAGCAGAAAATTGCTGCAGGGGTCGTACACTTTCCCTGCACCGATTCAGCTTGAGCCGCGACAGCGACTCAGAGGTGGGGGAGCGCGACTGGTGCCTGTTTGGTGGCACAGAACGGTTCCCGAAGCCATGAGGATGGTATTGGAGGCTGTTTTCGACCCAGGGTTTTCAAGATGTGTTCATGGTTTTCGACCCCAGAGAGGCTGCCACAGTGCGCTGAAAGAGGTGAAAGACAACTTTGGTGGTGTGGACTACTTCCTGGAGGTTGACTTGACTGGCTGCCTGGGTGAGTTCAACAAGAGCACGCTGCTGCAAGCAGTGAGCGAGAAAATAGGCGATGAGCAATTTTTGAGTCTGCTGAATCGAGCCCATCGTGCAGGCATCGTCAACTTGGAGGGAGCAAACTACAAGTCAATAGGTATTCCCCAGGTTTCGCTCATTAGCCCGATAATGTGCAACGTTTACCTTCAAAAATTGGACAGATGGATGGAAGACTTGATGCGAGTGCTGGAGGTGGGACGGATGCATCCAGGAAGCGAGGACGGCTATGCCGCATTGGCTGTTCGTGAAAGATGGGTTTCAGAGCTGTTGAGGTTCGCGGACTGCTGGCAGGCACCCTCTCTCACTGGCATAAGGTATGTGAGGTATGGGGCGAACTTCCTCGTCGGGGTCAATGGCACCAGGAGGGACTGCCATAACTTAGAGCAAGATTTGAGAGCTTTTTTCTCATCCACGCTGAAGCTGCAACACAAAAAGGCCACTGCTTCGACGGCCTGCGCTTCGACCCCTGACAAAGAATACACCGTTTTTCTGGGAGCTGAGATCTACGTAGCGCAACAGATTGGTCCGCCGGGATCTGACCCCGGCAGCAAGGAAGCAGGGAAGCTGCTCCAGTGTCCCCGCGTGTGCATCCCCGCCCGCCTATTGTTGGCCAAGCTGGAAGACCACGGCTTCACCCACAAGACCAAGAAGAAGCCGACTTTCTGTGGACGGCTGGTGAACTGGGAGGCCCATGAAATCGTCAAGTTCTATGACATCACTTTCAGGATGTTCATGGCGTACTACACCTTTGCGGACAACTACCACTGCCTGTCGCTGTTGTTCGACATCCTTCGCCAGTCGTGTGCCCTTTCGCTGGGCAAGAAACTGAGCTTGAAGAGGATCTGGTGGGTGACCAAGCGGTTCGGCAAGGACCTGGTCATCAAGGGCGATGGCGATGTGGTGTTAGCAGCAATGTACAAGCCTAAATTTGACAAGCCAAGGGTTCCATTCCCAGGGCGTGATGTAAACCCCTTCACCAGACTCGAGCGCCCTGCAAAACCCAGATTTCATCAGTTGGAGGGCGAGGCGAAGCCTGGAGAGAAGGGATAGGGCTCTTTCCGCAGCATCTGCCAGTGTGTACATTCTGTGATATTTCGGTGACAGGTAACCGTACGTTTAAATACGGCTGGTGCCCGGTCGAGAATGTGCTAGACAATGGATTGACTCTGCTTTGCGCTGACTATTTAACCAGAAAACAGCAGCATGTTTTGTGCGATGTCCTCAAGGATAGCTCACAGTGCGTTGCATGGATGTCATCACAATTGCAGCTGCAAACATGTGCTGCATGGAAATTGTCCATGCACTTACATTGCTGGTTGCGGACAAGCGGGCGAAGGATACCCGCCAGGGAATGCCCTTTGGTGCATCGTTGGTTTGGTCGCGTGTTGAGCCATACAGAGCCACACAGCGGCCCCACCTTCTCAGCATCCCGTTGCAGGATACATCCTGCAGTCACAATGCCTGCCTCTGCAATGAAATGGGCCAACCCTGCCCAATCACTGAAGCGCATCCAGACTCCATGCAACACACCATTTTGAACCTTAGAATTCAGAGGGAATTGCTCCAGGGCGAATGTCAGGCTGGCAGCAACGCAAGGTGCAATCAACATGAACACTTCCAGCCGGCCTCCGCCACAATTAGCAATCTATGATAGGAACCAGAAACATTGATCAAACAACCAAAGCATTAAACCCTTCAGCTGGAGTAAGGATATTTCAGAATATCAAGTGGCTGTCTACTGAAAGGGGGGCCCCCGCCCACTGGGGCACCTCAAGAGACACACCAGCAACCCAAGTCATTTTAGTATCTCTGACTGGCATCCTGATTTCTCCTTCCCAGTACGTCCTTAGCTATTCCAGGCCCATGCGCAACAGCGAACCCGCAATTGTGTACCCAGTGCTGGCAGAAAAGAATGCTGCTTCCCACAACTGCTGCGCTGCGCACATGTCCATAGGCTGCAACCCACCTCAACGATCTGTGGTGCTTGGGCAACTGGGTCTTGCGCCATGCTTCAAAGCAATATTGCCAAAGGAACCAGGGGAAAATAGGACCAGGTACTCCTAGCCACACGAAAATCCAGTAAAATGGCGTCCAAACAAGCCAAAATGGTTTGCACCTGGTACTGCTGCTAATCTCAGCACGCCATGACACTTGCACGCAGGCTGCCTGTACACACTGCTGGAAACTGTTTTGCCATGGACCCCATGGCAGGCAAGCAGTCTGCAGCGCGAATCGTGTGGCCAATCAGCCAAAATCGTCACCCAAATTCTGTGCCACATTATCTGGACTATTTCAAAGAAGCTTGCCTCCAGTCTGCCCCAACCCGCAACAGGCTATAGAGACACCATGACGATGTCTCATAGCTCCCCAACCAATGGGATATTACCGCGGAAACAACTTCCTGGCTAAGGCAGACAAATTCAAAAAAAGGTCAGGGGGGAGTTCCAGAACAGCATCCACGCCTCACGTTGGCCTCTCGCCAGGCACCCACACCTACCGGGCTCGCCTCCAGAGCCCGCGCGGCGTCCGGACCCCGTTTTCTTTCTCTCCAACTTTCAAGAACCCACCCACGGTTTCCTTTTCGTACAGCGTCCTACCTACCCCATCCCCCTCCCCGCGCCGCGCCATGCGGCGGGCCCTCAAGCCGTCAGCCGGCCCAGCAGGAACGAGCCCGCCATGGCAAGCGCCACGGGCCACGCCAGGCCCGCGGACCTCCTCTCCTGCCGGGGGGTCATCGCCACCTCCTCCGCCTGCGCCGGGCTCCCCCTCGGCGACAGAATCACCACCTGCCGCTTCAGCTCGTCCCTCTCCTTCATGATCTTTTCCAGGTGGTCCATCAGCACGTCCTTGGCCACGGACGCGAACTCCGCGTTGGCCGTGAAGAACCGTCGCAGCTCGTGCCCGCTCTCCTCCAGCCCCCCGCTGTCCCCCTCCTCGTCATCGTCGTCGTCGTCCGAGATCCCCTCCGGGTCGTCCGGCCCGGAGCCCAGTGTCTGCAGCGCAAGGTTGAGCAGCAGCGGGTTGTCCTCGTCGGGCAGCTCCAACCGCACGGGCAGCCGCGTCTGATGCACGGATCCGTTGGCGCCGCTGTCCTCCGCAGAGGGGAAGGTCTTTTCCGTGATGGTCTTCAAATCGGGCGGTGCGGGCTTGCTCTGGATCAGGAACACGTCCTCGCAGTTGTGCAGGTCGTGGGGCACCTCGAAGTAGGCCTGCATCGCCACCACCGCCTCCAGGGACCCCCGCGGCTCGATGACGCCCATGCACGGCCTGACGCAGTACTTGTCGGGGTTGGTGGTCAGGACCTTGAACGCCAGGCGCTGGGGGCCGGCGTTGGACAGCGTCAGCGTCGTGGTCAGCTCCTTGCGCAGCTCGAAGTTGAACTTCAGCTCCGACGGGAACACCTGGACCCCCTCCATTGCCGGGGGGGGAACAGGGGGGTTCCCGACTAAGCGGCACTGTAGGGATGCGCGAAAGGGCGCGAGGGATCGAGCGGACGCGGACCTAGGCGTCCCGGCCGCTCGGCATCGTGGTGCCCCTCTCGGCGGGGCTCCCGGCGGGCCGGCGTTCGAGGCGCGGGCGGGCAGGGATTGGGGTTGGCTGGCTGGGTGCTAGGGACAAAAGCACCCATCATCCGGAGGCGGGTCATGGTGTTTGGTGACCGTGGGTTTGGAACGCTCCAACGGCGTGTGACTCTGCGTGCCAGCGGGGCAAGGCGCTTGGTGGCGTCAGCACACAGGGTGGGATGAAGGTGCGCCTGGCTGGAGGAAAATCAACACGGCAAGACGCAGCCCCGCGCTGCCACAAGGCAACGTTGCTGTCGAGGCGCCGCCAGCCATTGAGAGGCGATATAGGCAATCGGGGGTAAAACGGCCTTATATCCCAGTCTGTATGGAGCGTTTTTGCCTTATATCCCGGGATATAGCCTTATATCCCAGGGCTTCGCCCAGTACATTGTGGCGCCAGGGGCGCCCCGCCCCACACGCCGGCGCCAGCGCCGGCGATCAGCGATGGTGGCGCGGCCAGCGGCGCAGCCACGGGCCGTGGACCCAGGAGCGCTTGCGAGGGGCGCCTCGCGCCCCAAAGTGAGCACGGAGCTGCGACCGAAGACAGGTTGGCGAATCTCCGGCCGCTCGTCCCGTTTGCGGGGCGCCGGCAGCTGCGAACCAGAGCGACCGCCGGGACCGCCCATTGGACCTGCTGGCGGCCCGCTCACTGCGTTGGTGGCGCCCTCGTTCGAGGGTGCCCAGTGGCCCTTATTCGCAGGTCTTGGCAGCTGGCGCTGGGGCCCCATCGCCCCGTGCTCCGCCCGCCGCGCTAATCGCGGGGGTGGCGCGGTTCTGGCGGGGAGGGGCGGAGTTGGGCCGGCGGAGGACCGCCAGCTCGGGAATAGCGCATGCAGGCGCCTCAGCAGCGCGTAGCTGGCGGCCGGATATGGGGATCCATCGCGCCGCGTGCCGCCCGTCGCGCTGATCGCGCGGGTGGCGAGATTCTGGCAGTGCCGGCCTCCAGGGGCCCGCGGGCCGGCGGATCGCCGCCAGTGATGCCGGGATCAGCAAGGATGGCTTTGCATCGAACCAACGAAAGGACAAACTTTTGATCGGACACGGACGGTGCGATATGCCACAGCTCTCAGGGGCGGGCACTTGGGCGACCATTCGTCCTGCGACGGGTGGCGCGCGGCGCCGTGGATCCCCACTGCCGGCCGCCGGCTACGCGCTACTGAAGGGGCCCGCGGGCACTGTTTCCGTCTCCTCTAGACATGCCACTTCGTCAGGAAACCTCACAAGTGGGTTGCATCACAAAGAAAGGCAAAATTTTGTTACGGGGTGTTTCTAAAGGCCACTGGCCGGTAGGCCAAAGTAGCACAATTGATGTGGCCAGGATGGCTCTGGACAAGCAGCAATGGAGCCTGGAGATGCTCGGGTAGACGCCAGTCCTCAGCGTAGGTGTTAGAGTTGCCGTTCAAGGCTCTGGCCATTGGCTGTTCTTCCCCAACATTGGGGAAGCAGTACCACAGGAAAGGGCTTTAGGATTCTGGAAGCAGGTTTGCATCTTGGCAGGGTTACAGAATGAAAGGAGCTACTTGCACAAGTAGCAGCTGCACCATTATGCAGTCAGGTTTGAGCTGCCAGCATTAGGAATGTTGTTGAGGGATTTGCAATCAAGGGGAGCTATGTGTCCCACATTATGTTGTTTCTCCATCTGGTGGTCTGCGATTGTTTGCCAGCTGTCAGCCACTGAAATCACACAGTCTTGAGACCTGCAGGTCCACTAGCCATGTTGAAACTCTGCAACAATGCACAATGCTGGCAATCGTAGGGCTTGCAAGCTTGGCAAGGAAAGAAACGACTTTCATTGTGCATGAAACATGCACTGAAATCAGTAGATCGTTTTCACTGCCTCCCTCTACTTCCGACCTTATGATCACCACCTTCAAATTTTCATCATCGAAAACCACATCAGTGACATGGTCATATGGTTGGCAGCGTCCTTGGGGTCCCAACATATTCTGCTTTTGATCTCCCTGAATCTCCACAAAGCGCTTGGCATGCCAACACAGCTGCTGCTTGTCGGCGCCCATCCAGTCTGAACAGAAAACATCAACTGCACGAATTGAATAGAACTTTGCTGCATGGGCGTTGTGTGATGCAATAATCCAGATTGAGAGACCACGCGATGTTTATTGAGCAGCTCCTGGAAAGCCTGATAATGTGTAGGCTTTTTCTTGCTCTCAAAATAATGGGCTGAAAATGAGAACCAAACGTTCTGCATTCAGGAGATCAAACTGAATTGATGCAAAATTTGAGTCCTGACTCACCTGCAATTAGCAGCTGCGTATACGTGGGAGTACAACACAATAAGGTTGACGCTGAGTGTGCACAGAACTGTCCTCGAGCTGGCTATAAATAATTCATGCCAACCGTGCCAGACGCCACTGGTGTTCAAAGGTGGCGGTAACACAAATGAACCGCTGGAGATCCTGTGCTTGTACATTAGCAACCTTCTGTAATGAAATGAATGGTCTTCGCTACACGCTTTCAACACCCACAAGTTATACAAATTGCATATTTACTATTTGCATCGCAAATATATAGAATACAATTTGTAGATATTGTCGCTTTCACACTATATCCAGAGCAATATACACCAACATTTGAGATGGATGGGGAAGAAATATTCATACTTCGAAATACCAATGGATTGTGAAATTCTTTACGCACCAGTAGTATTAATACACGCTATTTCACATCGCCCATCTGAATTTACCCTACTGGACGCATGCTCTATTGTTGTAGCATATTGCATATTTCTTAATGTTAAACTTTCCCTTTCAATATTGGCAGCAGCGAGTTCAATTGTACCGCACTAACCGGTACCCGGGGGTATCGACAACTCCCCTACAGTAACCGGCCCAAGAGGGCTACGGTTACGATAGTGTAGGGGTTAGAGTGCTTAGACCGGCACTAGGGCGGTGGCCACCGGTACCTGGGGTATCCCCAGGTACCGGCGCTCGGGTGTGGCCCCAAGTACGTAGTACTTGGGGTCCGGTGCTGGGTCCCAGCTTAATGGCCTTCGAGCGCCCGCACCGGCACGCTCTCTCACCCCCTGTTGCGCGCTGCCGCGCAACATCAATACTGTTTGCATCAAAAGACATTTACATATTACCATACATTTATACTATCGGAATACCTGAAATGTTTTTTGTGTGCAATGTATGCCCACCATAGAGTAGCAAATTGCCTCTATCATTAACCAATTCAACGATACGGAAACCGAGGTACAAATTAAAATGTGCATGTCATCTTGCATATGAACATGAAACAGTGGTATTCCCTACGGAACACGTGCGGGCTTACACAGAACACCTGGTTCACGTCACAGATATTGACGGAGAAGCACCGAGAATATCTTCTAATGCCAGACCACAGATGGGACAGCAGCATTTTTGAGCCATATGTCACGTATTGGATTTCAGAATGTCACGGAATGAGACTAAATGCACAGCAGATTTTCATTTCCGTGGATGCCACAGATTGCCTTACACTAACCGTTTGGGTTTCTGCAATAACAAATACCTCCCTTCCTCCATTTTCTGTTGACAGATTCATTGAGGAAAAATGTTTAGTGCGGATGGAGAAACTCTGGGGGGTGATGATGACAAAAATACGTTCGCGCAACATTGGCTTAAATTGGACAACCTGTGATACTATTGTCTCAAGTGATGTGTCAAGCGCATCGAAATTTTTCAATTTCATAATATGCCACTCGAATATGTCGGCAATGATGACACGGGCATTCAGAGGCATCGCCTCTTCAATATGTGGTTATTCTTTGTAGATTTGCTACTATTGAATTATCGTTTGTAGCTCTTAGCGGCTTTACATTGTTTGGCGATTAAATGTTGCGAGACCCAAACCCTTCTTCCATGGCAACCCACGCACATGAAGAGGTGTTCGTCATAACAGTAGGATTGTCAGTGACGGTGTCATCGGTGCATGTAACGCCATTCATTATTGTTATCATGTAGTTGAACTGCTGTTTCACTGGGAAATTCGGACGTACATTAAGAAATTGACCATCAGCAAGGTGCTCTCTCAAAGAATAGGCAGCCCGCCTTCCTCAGGCATGATGGATGAAACCAACTCCTTCCTTGAAGCGAGCAATGATAAATAATCAAAATACAGAGAGAACGCTATCTTCCCTTGTTTCAACGTTGCTGGAACTGCCAGAACATGCACGGCATCTTGAGGCTGCCATGAAAGACAAAGCAACATCAGATGATCATGCAATGGCCACCACCAACAGCCATGCGTACTAAATAGCGGGCCACGTCACAGTAGCTTATTGCACTATGACAATACCGTTGATAGCATCACAAGCCTATTGTGTGGTATGCAACATCCACAGTGTGTAACATCAACAGCTTTAGTGGCATATGTCGACTACCCCTGCAGTCCAACCAATGGGCATGGCGCGTGCTACATATGAAAAGGGGCACTTGGGGGTCACACGACAACACAGGTAATGCAAGCAAGGAAGCAGCCATCATCGAATGGCATGTAGACCCTAGTACTGCAGGCCAACGCTGAAGAAAGTAAACTGCAGCAAGGTTCCAGGAGCAGATCCCCCATGTGACATAGCCAAACAATGTGCACCTGTTGGGTCCCGATCGGTATTGAGAGCCAGTGCTTGAGGGTCATCAGAGGAGCACGCGCTTGATTCATTACTTTTAGAACGATGTGACAAATAGCCCCATTGAGAGAGAGATGAGAATTGCCTGATAATCTCATTTCCCAAATATTTTAAAATGGGTCTTCCGTACAGAACGCCGTCATTTTTCTCACATTTCAGCAGTAAGTTGTTATTAGCGAAGAATTTCATGTACATTCATAGCACGCCGTTCATAAAAAATTGTTGTACACGGAGTTTTGTATCATACCATGCCACAAATCGGAAACACGTCTGTGTTTTTTATAGTAAAACTGTGCTTGGGTCATTCGCTATCCAATGTATTGGCATTGAATATGCTGACTCCCACATTTCAACCATCACAATGCTCATTGAATACTGCCCTTTCCTTCTCTAAAGTTAAAAGAACGTTTGGCATCAATATCAATGTGTGATATTTCCCAGCATCGGCGTGGCAACGAGCCATCAGTGTGCCTCCATTTGAAACCACAAAAGAGCATGAACGTGGATATGTTTCACTTGGAAAATGCAATGCAATGCAATGTAGTTATTCACCCCATGTACAAACCATCAGCATTTAGTCACGACTGCGCGATTTCCCGCTGCCATCATTGAGGCGAGTGATCCCTGCTATTTATGGTTGTGCAGCTTGTTCCATGCTCTGCCGCGACACTGGCGTGGTGCTGCTGCCGCCATCGGAATATCTTCATGCATGTACTGTATAGATTCTGCAGTTCTGGGCAATGGGTTTTTGGGAAAGGTCGCAGCCGAATCTGCTGCCACACATGCCATAGTAGCAATGCACGTCATTACTGCCGGGGTATATTGCAATGGAAGGTTAATGGATGAGGTTGACAAGCCCGTTGTGATCACATTCGTATCGACAAATGCGCATGTCCACGCGGTGCTAAAATGAGCTCACCAGCTACCCTTTGATCACATCACCAATACGACTGGCAGGAATGTTCATGCCGTGTACTGCAAATGCGACGTTGATGCATATGGAATGCGACTGTACAGTCAACCACAATGCTTTGACAGCTGTATATTCGCGAACAGATGTGCTGGCGACTGCGATTGTGATTCCCTTGCATGTGTTTGTTTGTGTAGTGCGTTACGCGAATTTGCTGAAGTATATGACGTCAGTCGATATTGCGTTCTCGCCACTCAATCAATGGCATCTGATCTCTCTGATACGATGTCCATGAGCATGTGTGGATTTGTGCGCATAGTATGCGCTGATTGAGGAACTGTTCATTCGATTATACCAACGTTCATGAATTAATTTACAACGTCTATCGTTGTACATCTTCTTCTCTTCAGTTGGTGCATCGCAATCGGTGCCAGCCATCGTATTTTTTCCTGCGTTGCTTGTCTTCAGTTGTGGCTGACTCACACTCCAATGCATGTGCCTGCGAATCTTGCTTATCGACATTGGTCGTTTTTTTTCATCCTTTGGCAATAAATTGTTGCAGCTATTTGCGATGCGCTGAGTCGTCTTCTGTTCACATCACCCAACATAATTGTCCCTGTACCGTGGCGACATGGCACCATATTATACGGTAACAATGGTCATGGCGCGCCATGCTACTGACATATGAATATTATGTCTGGCGTAGATTTCGTGGCTGGATGGAACTGTGCAAATATTTGCACTTGAACGTACCACCCCTTGAATTCCGCGAAATTTAATTCGGCAACAATCTCTGCCACCACAGTACCTACCTATGTGTTTCAAAACTACGTACCACTATTATGTACGGTAGTGTGGACCGCATTGTAAGACCTTGTATGAGCTAGAGGTGGCCACTCAAGGATGCCATCCGGTCCGGTAAATCCGGTTCGTTAATTTTTATCAGCTGTCCGCTAAATTTCGTTAAAGAAAAAGGGAGAAAATTTCAGAAAAAAAGGAAAAAAAATCCAAAAAATCGAAAAAAAAACCAAAAAATCACAATAACTGCGGCTAGTTAAAAATTTAGTATGCATAGGTTGAAATAAAATACAAACATACTCTCTAATAGCGAATTCCATAAACTATAAGTATGAAAAAAACCCAAAAATCCCAAAAAAATCCCAAAATCCGCTAATTTTTGGTTAATTTTTGTCTTTTTTCGTTATTTTCCGTTAATTAACGGAAATTTAACGGAAATTAACCTCTGTCCGCTATTAACGGATCCGGGTGGCCACCTCTAGTATGAGCTTGTAATGGCCTAAGTCGGCACAATATCAGCCAATACGCTCTGGTCACAGTATACCATACCGTACGTACGCAGAAATTCTTTGAATCCTTAGGTATCTGATTCACCCAATTTTGCCATTGTCATCACAGTCGGGTGCTGCTTTGGGATGCCTTTTCCTTGCTCACAACTCATTTGCATCCACTATAGTGGGTAGCTATCATTTGCAAGCCGGCAGCACACATAGTGTTACGCGCACCAGCCTGATGTGGGAGACGTCCTACTAATGGCCCTTGGTGTGGGGGACGCCCTGCCCAAGGCACGTACTATTCCTCACCCACCGTAACCTTTATCCATATTAGGATACGGGAGTAGGAGGGGTGGTCCCGCCTAGGTGCCCTGTAAGGACCTAGGTGCCCGGCGAGGCGGGTCCGCGGCTCAAAGAGGGCAGGAACCCCACACCCACATGCTATTCGTAACATTTGGTTTCGGAGCCGCCTGAGGGTGGCGGCCACGCTTCCACCTGGGAGCGCGCGAGAGCACAAGACGCCGGAGCCCTTCCCCGGCCTCCTCCATGGAGGCTGAGGAATCGGAGGAACAAGCCCGGGATGGGCAGGGGGAAGGACAAGCCCGGGATGGGCAGGGGGAAGGACAAGCCCGGGATGGGCAGGCGATCGAAACAGCCCGGGATGGGCAAGGAACTGAACAAGCCCGGGATGGGCCAGGAGGTGTAACAGTCCGGGAGGACATGGCTGGACCCTCCACAGCCACATCGGTACCCGCAGGGGAAGATGAGCCGATGGAAGAAGTGGATACCCCGCCGGCGGCGGAGAAGACACAGGAGCAAGACCAGGACGCTGAGGCGGCGGCGACGTTGCTGAAGATCCCTGGTATCAAAGAGCCCCTGCAGAAGATGGCGGATACCGCGGCCGAGAAGGCGAGAGCGAAGCGGGATGAAGAGACCGCCGAGAGGATCGCCTCGCTGGAGATCGCCGTCAACAAGGCCAAGAAAGAAGCTCGAGAGAAAGAGCTGGCTATGAAGAAGGCGAAGCAGCAGAGCCGCGAGGCACAAGAAGCCAAAACCTCCGCCGAAGACCAGGTCAAGGCGTTGAGTGACCGCCTCCTGAAGCAAAAGCAGCGGGCCCAGGAGGCAGAAGAGAGAAGCGCCCAACAGGTGGTGCCAGCGGTGAGGGCCCCCAGTCTGTCGGAGCTGCCCATGCCAACTATTCCAGAGGAAGACTGGAAGGTTGCTGGCAAGCAGCGCTCCAAGCGGAAGAGTCCATCGCCAGGTGAGCGGCCGATGGAAAGTGAGAAATCTCCATATCAAGGCCGGGAGGCCAAAGCCTTAGGGCGAGTTAAGAGAATGCAAGGCCGGAAGGTCAAGATCCCGGAGCTACGGCTCAAATCCCAGGTGCATGTGAGAACACCTAGTGGATCGGACGGGACGGGAGATGAGTCGCTCACAGAAAGCGCTCAAGCAGTATGCGGAAAAAGTCCGCCAAGGCCGGGAGGCCATAACAGGAGCCCTCGGAGGCCTGCGTTGCCAGAGTGGGGGCCTGGTGAAAGCTCAAGGGTGCTGGAGTTCGTTCCAGACACTCGAGATCCATATAGCCGGCAACCACCGTGCCGCGCAATGTGGACAAAGTTCCACAGTGATCTCGTCGATGAGCTTGACGAGGGATGGCGGATGGCCGCCGACCAGTTTGGGGAAAGGTTAACCACCGCCAGACTGGTTAGAATACAAAGGTGGTATGGTCCTGGAATGGCAGATCAAATTGCCAAAGAGGACCCAAATTGGCCAGAAAAGATGGCCTTTGCGCTCAGGCATATCCCGGAACCATGGGATTTGAGCGAGGGGAGTCCAGAGAGACCAGACCCTAATGATCCCCACGAGCGGTGGGAGGAGATCTCGGAATTGTCGTTCTCATCATGTGCTTCTCCTTTGCCGGGTGATATGTCAACCCGTGCACAAGTGCATAGAATGGAGAAGGAGAGACGACGGATTCGTAACCGAGATCGTTTTGCTCGGGCAAAGAAATTAGACGAGCAAAAGGCCAGAAAGGCCAAACAGCGGAGAGAATTGAAAGCGCTGCGACGTGAGCGGGATCGTCGATTGAATCCTGAAAAGTATGAGCGTAAGCGAGCTCACAAACGCCAGCGCAAGGCTGAGATCAAGCGGTTTTTCTCCGCAGGAGGCAGCCAAAAGGCGCAGCGCCTGGAGGTACAGCTCAAGGTCGATGAGCTGGACCCGGCCGAGCAGGCTAAGGCCTTTGCCCGTATTGCCAAGGAGGGGACCTCCACCCGCTGGGCAGACCAGCAGGACAGTAGCGGCAGTGACAGTGGTGTAAACCACCCTGCCCGCTTTGTCCCTATCCAACCGAAGCCGGCATCGCCATCGGTTGTGGTAACCAGCGGTCCTAAGGTGCAAAGGATGCCGGAGAGGGAGACCCCGCTTGGAGAAGCAAAGGCGAAAGAACAGCCTGATAAGGCAAAAGACCCGCCTGCAGAGGCGAGAATACAGCCTAGAAAGGCAAAGGAGGAATCCAAAGGCCCGCAAAGGCCAGTCTCAGGTAATCATCCTGTTGAACTGTCTTTGCTGCGACCTGCTGTGAAGAATACACAGACGCGTAACCGTGCAGAAGTTGGTGATTCTGCTGGTAACGATGAGATTGTGTATCTCGGTTTAGCAGGTGAACCTGCCAGTCCAATTCCCCGGGAAAGACGGGAGACCTATGAGATCCTGCAGAGGCAGGAAGCTGCTTTGCAGAAAGCGAAAGCGGATGCAGAAAAAGCTGCACAGCTGCGCTCCATCATGGGAGATGAGGATTATGCAACATTTCTGCAGCTTCAAGAAGCAAAGCAGATTTCTCATGGACGGCAGGAAATTGCCTACAAACCGGCGAAACCGGGGCCTGGATACCAGGAATGCCGCGCCCAGCAAATGGCGGCCGATCAACGTGGACGGGCCAAGGTGCCGCACGAGGCTGCAAAGCCTACCCCTGTGATGCGTGCCCCTATCATACAGGACACGAGGGGCTTTTGGGATACGCTGGGTGCCTTTCATGACCCTCATGGAGGGGTATACTTTAAGGGGTATTATCATCCCCGTGGAGGCCATGCCCCGTACAGGGCCCAAGTCCCATGGGACGCCCTCCAACGTATACCCGGGAAGCTGCGTGGCCTCTTTGATGCGCAGCAGACGGCACTGGGGATATATGTGCCAGAGGGTCAAGAAGCAGCCATGGAATGGCAGGCCATCCAGAGAACTGGCCGAAAAGTCCCTGAAGAGGGATCGGTGCAAATGCCCCCGGGACCATCGATGCAGGCAGGTCCCTCCACACCGGCTCGTCCAGTGGCTCAGCCAGAAATGGCGCTAAGACAGCCGGTGCGGCCTTATACAATGGGGCAGGCTGGACAGCGGACATCACAGCCTCCTGTGCAAACGACGCAGCAAAAGATTCAAAGGCTGCAGGAGATGTCTCCATTTGCGCCGGAGTCAGCTGTGTATCCGCCAGTTCGGTATTATCAGCCAGGGATGGCGGCACAGCCCGGGAGGGCATACCAACCCGGAAGGGTACTGCAGGCGGAGATCGCCCCAAGACAAGAGGAATACTCAACACCCGCTTACAGTGGATCATCCCATCCATCCGGATCGGGAGGTTACGAGAGGGTGTACGAGTACCCGCCCGGTCATTTCCAGACCCAGGAACCTCCACATGAGGAATTTCTGTTTGGGCTGGAGGGTGATCAGGCTGTTGAGCCACATCGGGCGGAAATGGGGCCTCCACCGCCACCGGAGGGGTACAATCCCCAAGGGCCGGGTTATACCGGTCAAGCCTATTTGGCAGCGGCGCAGGAGATTCCATATGCGCTAGTTTATTACGAACCCGGAAGGGAAGCTCAGGTGAGCATGAACATGCCTAAGATGAACAGTCAGGGCATGAAACCCCCAAAATGGAATGAAGATAAGCAGGCCTTAACCAAGTGGTTACAAGAAATCATCATGTATTTCAAAACCACTATGGCACCCCGGACACAATGGGGGTGGATAGCACTGAATACTCTGGAAGAGTCAGTGAAACACGGCCTACTAGCCCAGTTGGGACACATATGGGGGATAACAATTGATGCAGAAGTGCTCTCACAGCCAGACTTTCAACTGTCATGGGAACAGTTTAAGTATGGCATGGAGACACTTTATGATCATATATGTTCATTTCTGAAATTCCAACCCCCGAACACAAGTGTGTGAGAACGAACTTGATGATTTTTCCAAGTTGCATGCATTGTATACTGGACTCCGTCCAGATATTAAGAGGAAATGCCTCTTAAATAAAGATGATGAGCAATGGACCACTTACGCCAGCCTGAGGGCGCATTTATATAAAGTGGGACCAACATATGACCAAGAATACAAGGCATATGGCTCTCGTCGAAATGAAAGCCGGGATGGCAAACCGCACACGAGTAATCGTCTTGCTCCTAACAGAGTTATTCAAAAATACCACGCATTGAAAGTGGATCGTCGTGGTAAACCAGTTTTGAATAACAGACTGAGAGGTCAAGGAGGGACGACTTACAAAGGTTCTCGTGTTGCTATGAAAATGCAGTCGCAGGCTTCGCATGGGGAGCGGAACTACGAGCCGCTGGCCGACATCCGCGACCCAATGGAAGAAAAGATGGTCACCAACAGTGCGCAATTACGCGACACAACGTTGGAAGTCCTGAAGCGGGCTGGACGCCGTTATAAGTGCTTCAAGCCCTACTCAGCTGACCATCCTCGCGAATGCGAAGGGCGTGGAGTACTCCCGCAGATGCCGGTGAGTCCCGCTCGCAAACGCGTGTCAGCGTTACATGCTTCCACCAAACTGTGTTTGGCCATGCGAAAGCATAATATCACCAGTGTGAAACTGCGAACTGCACCGATGGATGTGCGCATGAATGCAGCACCGGTGATTCCTGTTCCGAAAGTGCGAGCTGCACAAGTTGCTGTGAATCGTGTGATGAAATTGTCTCACACACCGGCACAGCCGGACAGGACCAAAAAGGGTCCTCGCAGTGACCTCGATCGTTCTGATCGCATGTTGCATCCTACGCATTTTCAGCACATTCAATCACTGATTGCATATCGTTTCACACTCGATGCATGTGCCAACCCCAATGGGGATAATGCACTTTGCGAACGATATTGCTCATAAGCCGACAGTTTCCTACGGAAACCACTCGCTCATGAATTTGCGTGGATTAATCCACCTTTCCAAAAGGCAGCGTCCTTCTTGGACCATTACTTTGCTGAAAGAGCAAAAGCTCCTACACAAGTAGGCGCATGTATATTACTGCCTGCATGGCGAACGTTTACGGACGATCCCCGGTTGCGCACCTTGCGCATTCTGGTACATTACCCAAAGGGTACCCGGTTGCTTACACAACCGCAGAATGATCGTCCTGGTCGCAAGGAAATGCCTGGCATTCCTTGGCCTGTGAACATATATTACCAACCCTTTGTGGGATCAGCGGAACACCGCATCAGAGGGGTCTCACAAGACCAGCCTCGTTTGACGTTTACCGGCCAGGTCGGGCACCAGCCCGCCTCAATTCTCTTTGATACTGAGGCGACTGGCACCGCGTACATCAACCCGACGTGTTGTCGTCGGTTAGGCTTAAAGCCCCGTTCGCCACATGCACTGTCTAATCGACAGCTTCGTCGCATTAATCGCCTTCGCCGTCTGGCACGTGCGACGCGACGTATTGTGGATCCCACGGAGTTCTCCACACCTCCACGTGTGGATGATCCTCACATGGAAAGTGAAGTGCTTTTAGCGGATGGGACATCCCTCCCATCTTTGGGGGTTGTCGATGTCCCCTTGACCATTCAAGGCTACAAGGACACAGTCCGTTGCCTGGTCATTGACCTTTCTGACGACTATGACATTATCCTCGGCGACAATTGGCTCTATGAGCATGCCGGTGTCATTGATTATCGTCGTGGTCATATCCGTGTCGTTTCTCGTGGACGTGAGATTACTCTTCGTAGTACTCCCCGTTCCACTGTTTCTCCTTCCTTACCGGCCCGCCGGTTGGGTCATTTGTGTTCGCTGGGTTTTGCTCGTCGAGCCTACCAGCGTGGTTCTCCATTGCGCTTGGTTTTGGTTCGCCGGGTCGGCGACCTCCCTGAGGGGGACGCACCAGGCCCTTTGGCCACATCAGGTCGGGAGACCACCACTTATGTTGTTCCACCAGCACAGATCACAGCCCTCTTGGAGGAGTATAAAGATCTGTTCCCTGATGAACTCCCTGAGGGATTACCTCCAGACAGAGGAGTGTCATTAACCATCCCATTGGAGGAAGGGACCAAACCGGTTAAGCGACCAGCTTTCCGGTACAGCCCGAAGGAAATGGAGGAGATCCGATCACAGGTGGATTACCTGTTGAGGAAAGGTCCGATTACGGAAAGCAGTAGTCCCTTTGGGGCCCCTGTACTTTTCGTTCCTAAGCCAGATGGCAGCCTCCGAATGTGTATTGATTACCGGGCATTGAACAAAGCCACTATCAAGAATAAGTGGCCGATCCCGAGAATAGATACCCTATTGGATCAACTGCAACGAGCCAAGGTGTTCTCGGCTATTGACTTGCAGCAAGGGTACTACCAATTACGGATCGATAAGGCAGATTGTGCCAAAACGGCGTTTGTTACGCCATTGGGCTTGTACGAGTTCAAAGTACTTCCTTTTGGACTTGCGAATGCCCCTGCGATATTCCAGCAGACGATGCACCATATATTTGGTGATCAACTTGGCAAACACGTCCTAGTTTACTTGGACGATATCTTGGTGTTTAGCCGAACTGCTGAAGAACACATACAACACCTTCGGCATGTGTTAGAAGTGTTACGACAGCAAAAGTTATACTGTCGAATGCACAAGTGCCAGTTCAATAAGGAGGAGATCTCCTACCTGGGACACATCGTGTCTCAAGAAGGAATTTGCCCAGATCCCGAAGGGATTGAAAAGGTGAAGAATTGGCCTGTACCTCAGTGCGTGAAGCACGTACAGCAGTTCCTCGGACTGGCAAATTACTTTCGAAAGTTCATTCAGGGCTATTCGAAAATGGCGACTCCATTGACAGACTTGACCAAACAGAATGGCAAGTGGGAGTGGACGTCGAAATGTCAGTCAACATTTGAGCATATCAAGGAGTGTTTGACCACGGCTCCTTTGCTCAAAATGCCAGATCCTGAGAGACCATTTGAGGTCATCGCCGATGCCTCACAAACTGCTGTGGGGGCGGTCCCGATGCAGGACAATCACCCTATTTGTTATGCGAGTCGAAAGTTCCTCCCAGCGGAGTTGAACTACAGCGTGACAGACCAGGAAGCTTTAGCTTCGGTCCATGCTGTCCAGTTGTGGAGATGTTACCTTGAAGGAACATGCTTCAAACTGGTAACGGACCACTGTCCGTTGACCTACCTTAAGTCACAACCACAACTGAGCCGCAGACAGGCCAGGTGGTCAGAAATCTTACAACAGCTTGACTTTGACTGGGAATACCGCCCAGGGCGAAAGAATGTGGCTGATCCACTCTCTCGCATTCCTCCATCGCCCGATGAGCAGGAGGCTAAGAGGAAAAGTCAACTAGTTGTATGTGGCTTAAGAGCAAAACATAAGCGGGGCAGCCAAAAAGAGGCAACTGAAACGGTAGAGGCCAAAGATCTAGCCTCCAGGATCCGTCAGGCCTATGGCAAGGATCCCCAGCTTGCGTCTGTTAGACAGCAGCAAGACATGCGCTGTACAGACGGGTTGCGGCTGCGAGGCACTCAGGTGTATATCCCTGAGTCTCCCAGTCTGCGGACTGAGATCTGCCAGTTGGCTCATGACCATCCAAGTGCTGGGCACTTTGGTCAAGCTAAGACCCTGGACTTGGTCCAGCGGCATTACTGGTGGCCAGGAATGCAACGAGAAGTACACCAGTACGTCGATACTTGCCTGGTTTGTCAACAGGCTAAGTACCCTCGTCATAAGACCCCAGGCTTATTACAGCCATTGGGCATTCCTGAGGAGCCATGGACAGAGTTGTCCATGGACTTCATTACACAACTGCCAAAAACTAAGGGAGGTCATGATGCTATCGTCGTGTTCGTCGATAGACTGACCAAAATGGTCCGCCTCGCAGCTACGACCACCGAGCTCTCCGCAGAAGGAGCAGCTGACCCGTTGGTGCAGAATGTGATAAGGCACCACGGCCTCCCCTCTCAGATAGTGTCCGACAGAGACGTTCGGTTCACTTCCAGGTTTTACCGGTACCTGGCCGAGAGGTGGAAGAGCCAGCTCAACATGAGCACTGCGTACCATCCACAGACGGATGGCCAGACCGAAGTCATGAATCGGGTTCTGGAGGATTACTTACGCAGTTATACGCGTTCTGACCATGACGCGTGGGATGAACTGTTAGCCATGGCCGAGTTTGCAATGAACAACTCGAAAAACAGTTCCACCTAAGAAACCCCGTTCTATCTGAATTACGGGAGGCACCCAAAGAGTCCCTTAGCTCTTGGTGTGCAAATTCGGAAGCCATTAAAGGGCTATGACAATCCGAATGCCCGCGGCTTGGCAGTGGCTATTGAAAGGGCGCAACAGCCTTATTTGAGGCAGTCTGGTACGCCCCTCGTGGAGGGATTACCAGCAGTGACACGATTTGATCACCGTGTCCAATCAGCGCTGAAAGAGGCCAGGGCGTGCTTAGAGAAAGCACGAGATAGGCAGTCAAAGCATGCTGACCGCCATCGAAGAGAGGTGTCGTTTAGTAAAGGAGATGATGTCCTCCTTTCGACACAGCATATTACTCTCAAACACCCTGGAACTCGAAAACTATTACCGAGGTGGATTGGGCCCTTCACCATCCTCGACCGGATAGGTTCTGTCGCATACCGACTAGAACTCCCGGAAAGCATGCATAGGATACATCCAGTATTTCATGTATCGAAGATTAAGCCTTATAAGGCAAGTGGCAGAGTACAGCCACCCCCAGTACCTATCGAGATCGAAGGTGAACTGGAGTATGAAGTTGAACGTATCCTTGATAAAAGGATTAAAAAGCGTGGAAGACGCAAAAATTATGTTGAGTACCTTGTCAAATGGCTGGGATATGGACATGAGCATAACAGCTGGGAATCAGCAAAGTCAGTTGCAAATGCACAGGAATTGGTTCAAGCATTTGAAAATGGCAGAACACCTGTGATGCGAATGCAAACTGCATGAAGTACGGGATGTACATACTGAAACATGCTCATGTGTGCTTATGCTTTTGACAGGTTCTCTTGCGCTGGGCCCAGAAAAACACTGGGTATACTGCCCCCCGTGCAAGGTCGCAGCTTGGACACATGAACGCCATGTCCGTTGCGATCCTCAACGGGGAGAGGTTGGAGACCGCCGACCCCTACGTGCCATTTCCCCGTGCGCCTGAGCGTGCACGCGGACGTGGGCGACGGCGGGGTGCCGCACCGGGCCGATCTGTACCGGCGTGGGCTGCTGGTGGTACTCGGCATCATGGTCGCCGATGAAAGGCCGGGAGGTCAAACATTTCCAGCCACTTGGCTGAGGAAGAGTTTTAATGAGGGTTGTGAAGGCCGAGACGGTCATGTAAAACAACCACTCTTTCTCTTCATCCAAAACTGTTTTGTGTGTTGTGTTTTGTTAACTGGGCATGTGGCAAATCGCACAGCCAGTTCCACCAACATACATACAATGTTTCTGCTCCCGGATTCACTTATACTGGGACGAGGACGCCCCTCTCCCTGAGGGGGACGAATGTTACGCGCACCAGCCTGATGTGGGAGACGTCCTACTAATGGCCCTTGGTGTGGGGACGCCCTGCCCAAGGCACGTACTATTCCTCACCCACTGTAACCTTTATCCATATTAGGATACGGGAGTAGGAGGGGTGGTCCCGCCTAGGTGCCCTGTAAGGACCTAGGTGCCCGGCGAGGTGGGTCCGCGGCTCAAAGAGGGCAGGAACCCCACACCCACATCCTATTCGTAACACATAGGAATTGTGTTGGAGGGTCCAATGCAGCAGTACAGAATAAGTATATACTACATTGGGTACAACATGCGTACTAAATAACGATGCAAAGCCCCAAAATTTCAAGGCATATGTCACTGTTCGCGTCAATCACTATCGTGCGGCCCCCGTTGTGCATAAGATGCGGGCGCAAGTGAGCATCTTTTTGCGTTTGCATTGTGTGTGGCGCAAACATGAGCATGGCGTCCACTTTGCATTCACATTTTGAAAAACCGGACGACTGCCATATACTGATGGTCAAGTTTTGCACACCCAGTCGTCTTGAACATGTTTATGACGTTTCAGAAACCCAAAGGTACTCAAGGCGTTGACGCTTAACTTTCAGTGATGAATGCTAAAGTGTGATCACAATTCGTTGAACGCTGCTGTCACAATTCGTTGAGTCAATGAGCCAGATTTCTCTGTTTTCTGCTGTCAGATCTCCCTGACTTGTGATGTGAGGAGTTGTTGAATTGTGCTCTGAGTATTTTATGCCAGAATTCACATTGTTCGCTCAAAAGAATTCTCAGAATTCACAAAGTCACAGATTTTTTTTCACAGAATGCAGAAATGCCCAACACATTGGAGCCTTCAACGGCCTCCCATTTGAAGGGCATGTTTAAAATTTCACAAATTGCAATCTGCCTGGGTATTGCCAAATGTTGTCGTTGTTGTTTGGAAATAGAAACATCCTATAGGCTTTTGGTACTTGCGTTTTGAAGTCTTGAGTAAATCCCAGACGTTGGTGTTCTGCAAACCCAACTAATTTGCACGTGCATGCACTGGCATTTACGCTTTTGAAAGCACTACAACTGTTGATGCCAATGCTTGAGTGCTGAACGTCCATATCGTTTGTACATTTTTCAAATCAAATACATATGAGGTACTTCGCAATACAGCTGATAGGTCACAAAAACCACTTACCTCGATAAAACCATCATCTCCACAGATGAAAAATTGATACAGGCTAATGCTACGGTGGGCGCCTTCCCGCTAAGTCCGTGGACCCACCTCGCCACGGCACGTGAGTCACCATGACTCACGCCGGACCACCCGTTACAAGACGGTATAATATATATATATTTATATGTTCTAGTACTTTACGTGGCTTGAGACTACATACATAGTCTAGGGAAGCCAGTCACCCTAGACCAGTGACAAGGGACGGTTTCTAATAATCTAGAGTTCCAATAATGGAACTCAATATAACTTATATTGCCTTAATGGGTTTTAATACCCACACGGCGTATCAACTCGTCCCTCCCCCGGGACCGACGTCCTCGGAGGTATACAATGTGTCACATAAATACGCGGCGAGAACCTGCCAGAGAGTCGTCCAGCAGGTCTCCCGGTTGAGACAAATACCTTACCTATTTTGTTGTCGGCAGAACACATTAACAAGAGGAGCCATACATACAAAACACTGTCAAGTCAAATCCCTCCTCTGTATATGTGTCTGCGTGTCACCCTGGGATCACCCCAAGGGGAAATCTGTCGCTCCCTACTGGAGGTAAATCAAGGACCCGAAGGTGAGCCGCGTCCGCGACCACCACGGGCATCACGGCCTCCTCTACCACGGCCGCTAGGTCCGCCGCGACCTGAGGGCCCACTGCCCCTCCCAGGTGCGGGTGCTCGCGCTGGTCGCATGCCTCTCTCGACATTTTGAATCCAGCGGTAGATCACCTGAATGACAGGTACAACAACTAATTCTTAGCGTTTTTGTTTTTGACGCTTACTACATCTAGCACCTGATGGGTGATTATGCTTTGAATATTGGTTCTCAAATGTTTGCAATATTTCTGCACAGTTGGTCATATTTCTTTCAGGTTCCCAACTGTTATGTTCATGACCATACCCGGTCCACTTTACTAAATATTCTGTACGTAGTTTGTTTCGTACTCGTCGAACACGTTTGTCAAGAATATTCTCGACAGTGTATTCGAGTTCACCCTCCAACTCAATTGGAGGGGGTGGAGGTTGTACACGACCTCCATCTTTATATAGTGCCAATTTCGAAACATGAAATACGGGGTGAACCCGTTTCATGCTCGGCGGTAGCGCGAGTCGGTAGGCGACCTCACCAATTCTCGCCTCCACTCGGAATGGTCCATCTTGGCAAGAGCTTTTTCGTCCCTGGATGTTTCAGGGAGATGTTCTTTGATTGCAGGAGTACTCGATCTCCTACTTGATAGATGACGTCTCGTCTATGCGGATCCGCTACACGTCTTTGACGATCTCGGGCTTGTTGTAGGTGCTCTTTTGCCAACTTTAGGGCAGAGGCAACCTTAGCCGTCATTTGAGTTACAGCCGGGATCTGGTCTGGGACCTCGTATCCCTCGCACCCCTCACGGGTGGTGTCAGACTGTGCAAGACATGTTGGGATATCATATGCTAGTGGGCTGAATACATGTCGCCCATAATTTAGGAAGAATGGAGTCTCTTTGGTTGACTCATTCTTAGCATTATTTATGGCAAACTTAGCTAAACTGAGTTGTTGATCCCAATCGTCTTGTACAGTAGCACTATAGCTCCTGAGGTAATCCTCGACAGTGCGGTTCATAACCTCAGTCTGACCGTCCGTCTGTGGATGATAGGCTGTACTCTTAAGGTGCCGAATCCCCCATCTCTCCGACAGTCGAGAGAAGAACCCAGAAGTAAACCGGCTGTCGCGATCAGTCAGTAACTCCTTGGGTAACCCATGATGCCTAATGACATTATGGATGAGGAGATCAGCGGTCTCCTTGGAGGAAACCTCTGTGGTAGTCGCTGCCAATCTGACCATCTTCGTCAAGCGGTCAACAAAGACGATGATCGCATTATTGTCGGTCTTTGTTTTTGGCAGGTCCATGATGAAGTCCATGCTCACTGCTTCCCATGGTGAGGCTGGGATATGCAGGGGTTGCGCCAAGCCAGCTGGCTTAAGGCGACTATAGTTACACCTTTGACATATGTCGCAGGTGCGGACATATTCTATGATGTCCTTTCGCATCCCTGGCCACCAGTAATACCGCTGTACTAGGTCGATGGTTTTCGTCTGACCAAAGTGGCCAGAGTATGGAGAGTCACGAGCCTGTCCACACACTTCCCTCCGTAATTCACGCCCAGGTACTACTAGTCGATCCCCACGATACAACAACCCCTTATCATACAAGAGTGCACCGGACTCGATGTGTGGTTTCAAGTCAGTAGCGCTCTCATATGCATCTTTGAATCGTGTCACCAAGGTAGACGAAGCACCACCAGCGGGTTCCGTGAGCTGGTGATCTGGTCCTGGTCTGCTGCTCACACTCATTACTCGTAAGTAATGTGGCATCCCGAGCGTTCGAACAGTCCGATCCGGGAGTCGACTAAGGGGATTTGCAACGTTTGCACGCCCTGGGCGGTACTCCCATTCGAATTGGAACTGTTGAAAGGTTTCAGACCAGCGAGCCTGCCTTCGTGACAACGTGGGTTGTGTTTTAAAGTAAGTGTTAGGGCAGTGGTCCGTCACAAGGCGGAACCTGCTGCCTTCCAAATAGCACCGCCAGAGTTGTACGGCAAATACTGATGCCAGCAACTCTTTTTCTGTAGGTGAGTAGTTGAGTTCGGCGGGTATCATTTTCTTACTGGCGTATGCAATGGGGTGTCCTTCTTGCAATAGGATAGCCCCTAACGCCGTGTCAGAGGCATCAACAACCACCTCGTATTCTTTTTCAGGGTCTGGCATACGGAGGAGTGGAGCACTGGTCAAGCACTCCTTTAATCCGTCAAATGCCGCTTGACACGCCTCAGTCCACAGCCATGGTTTATTTTTCTTTGTAAGATCAGACAATGGCTGAGCAAGTTTGGAGTAACCCTGAATGAACTTTCTAAAGTAATTGGAGAGACCCAGAAATTGCCGAGTCTCATGGACATTTGTCGGTTCTGACCAATCTTTCACTTTTGCTATTTTGTCTGGGTCTGGCCGAACGCCTTCTCTGGAAACCAAGTGTCCCAGGTACTTTATTTGCTCTTCATTAAAATGGCATTTGTGTAGCCGGCAATAGAGTTTTTCCTTTCTCAATATTTCTAACACTTCCCTTAAGTGGGCAAGGTGTTCTTCTGGCGTTTTACTGTACACCAGGATATCATCTAGATACACTAGTACACATCTTCCTATTTGCTTACGGAAGATGGAGTGCATGGCCTGTTGGAATATGGCCGGCGCGTTCGCCAATCCGAACGGTAGTACTTTGAATTCGTATAAACCAAACGGCGTTACAAATGCCGTTTTGGCTGTATCCTTTTTGTCAATTCTCAATTGATAGTACCCTTGTTGAAGGTCTATCGCTGAGAATACAGTGGCACCCTTTAAACTATCTAGTAGGGTGTCGACACGTGGTATGGGCCACTTATTCTTTACTGTGATTTTATTAAGGGCCCTATAGTCTATACACATCCTGAGTGTTCCGTTTGGTTTGGGAACAAACAAGACGGGCGCTCCAAAGGGACTTGTGCTTTCAGTAATTAAATCCCTTTCTAGGAGGTATTGTACTTGTTCTTTAATTTCCTGTAGTTCCCGCGGACTATATCTGAAAGCGGGTCTACTTACAGGCTTCGCGCCCTCTACGAGCGGTATTGTCAACGCCACTCCTCGATCAGGTGGGAGTCCCGGTAAACTCTCTGGAAATAGATCTTTATATTCATCCAGAAGTTGTTTGACTTTCACGGGATCACATGGACCTGAGCCCGGTACCGTAGATGGAGACGAATTTGCAGAAGAAGATTGAACTACCTCTGGAGACTCGTCTCCCCCCACGGGTCGCCGGCCTGGCGAACCAAGACCAAAAAGGCGTTGGCGCCATGGCGCACAGCACGCATTGCTTGGGTCATGGTGCACAGGGAGGAGGGTGTGGGGTGAGTGGAAGCATGATGAAATGAAAGGGTGAGATATCGGCCCTTATGGTGGAGACCAACACGGTCATGGGCGTAATCAATCACCACATGTTGATTAGCAAGCCAAGTGTCCCCCAGGATTAAATCAAAATCCTGAATAAGATTAAGGACAAGGCACTTGACTGTATCCTTATATCCCTGAATATGAACAGGGACATCAACAACTCCAATAGGAGTTGTGGTGTCACCATTTGCTAAGGTGACAGGAGACAATTCAGGGATGGTCTCCTGAGGAGGAGAATCCCGAGGGGGATCACGAGAAGAACTCGGTATAATTGAAGGAGAATTATCAGATAAGTTCACCGCTGGAGATGCGGAGAACTCCATGGGGTCAACCCGTGGTTTGTCGTTATCACGTGCCTGGAGGGTACGAAGGACACGGGCGTGCTTCTTGGAAGCTTTGTGAGAGCATGAGCCTCGGGTGCACGTACCGTCACAAACACGGCAAGGCCAGAAGGCCAGATCGAAGAATACTTGCAGGTTGTAAACTAACCTGCCCGGTAACTGAAAAACGTGGTGGTGTATTACCACCAGATGCATATACTTGTTTACTCAACGGTGGATCATAGTACACCGTGAGAGGCCAAGGAGTCCCCGCCAGGTTTTTTCTGGGAGCTCCATCGGCTTGTGGGGAAGTAAAGATACGACTTCCCTTAGTATATGTATATAATTTTTGCATACGTTGTAATGCTGGATTTTTGGTATATACACGCCAGTCTGGTAGGAGTATACAGGCTCCTACACTGGTGGGATACGGGCGCTTTTGTTTAAGATAGTGATCTATAAATTCCTGACCCCTTTTGAAGGGCGGATTCATCCACACAAACTCATTCTCAAGGTCACGCTTGAGAAATGAATCATGCGTGGAGCAATATCTAGGACACAAGGCATTATCGCCTTGGGGATTGGCACACGCATCAAGGGTGAATTGATGCGGACAAAGGCCCTGAAGCTTTTTAAACTCAGTGGCTTTGAGTAACCGAACTTCCACAGCCTAGAGAGAAGTCTCCTGTATATGCTGTGCTTTTGGGATCGGTATATGGGTATAAATAAGATGTTTGTGCACAGATTCAGGTGCCTTAGGCTGAGCTGGCTTACGGGCCAGGGGATGCACAGCATCCCAAGCCTTGAATTGTGCACATAAGGTATTAACATCCTCTGATGAGGTGCCCAGAGTCACCTCAGCAAAAGACATTTGTTTACTAGACAACACAGCACAAGACAGGGAAGTGCTGGCACGTGTGTGGATTTGACAGTCACTCGCAGAATTCGGGTCTACATCAGACATGTCAGGGTGCTGTATTTCAACATTTTCCACACAATTTTCATTTTCATTCACTTGCTCTACAATGTTATCATTCAAAACATCAAAACTATTTGGAGTGAGCAAGGTTGGACTCACCGACCAACTCGGCGCTGGTCGGCCGAGGCTGGTGGGGTTGCACGTGTGCGACTGCCCAGGCGGTCGTGGCCCGTAGCAGCGCGTGCAACGCTGCGCGCGTTGGAGGGCGCTATCCACCTCCGGCGGAAGTCGGCCGGATGCGTCCGCCGTGCCTGCTGGCGGCTGACGGGGTGGCGGGCCGCCCCGTGGGACACCCTGTTGCTGTGCGCGTCCCCACGGAAACGGGCGCACTGATCCCTATGGATCCCGCCCCATGTCAGGCTTACCGTCCTTCTTGAATTGCAAGAAGGCGGTTTTTCTAATTGGCAAGTCAGGGCTACGTTTTGTGCCCGTCTGTCGCGGGTTCTTAGACCCGGTGGTACCCTGTGCTTTGCGACTGGCCCACTGCGTATCGTATGTGGGTCCAATCTGGTACAGGTATGCCCTAAGAGCATTATAGTCAGACCAAGGGAGCCCCTCCTTTGTCAGGAGGGTTTCCCTGTACAGGTCGTGGCGCAGCCCTCTCCGCAACTGGAAGATTTTCTGGGCATTGCCTATTGGTTTGCGGCACAGCGCGTACAACTGATCGAGTATTTGGATATAACTTAAAGTGTCAGGTCCCGAAGTATATGGGGCCGTGTGTTTTTCGATTGCCTGGCGGATTTCGTCTTCGGTGCACTTCTGCCCGAAGAGTTGGTCCATGCCAGTGCTAAAGTCCTCCCAAGAGATGTCCATTTCGGACATCACCTCGGGGTAGTCGCGACCTTACGGTCGATAGCTATTTTGGCCAGCAGTGTGTTCCTGGGGGCTACGTCCAGGAACGTAAGGCCTACTTGGCCCCACTGCTCTTTTGCCAGGCCAATTGCTTTGAAATGGAGTACTAACTCCATTCGAAACGCCAAAAATGGCGTTTCGCCAGTCCACCTTTGTGGTTTAGGGCCCACATTAATTACTTTTGTGGGTGTTTCACCAGCCCTCTGCTGTACTGAGGTGCTGGGTATGTTAGTATTGTCGCCACCTTGGTTTTGGTGGGTAATTTGACCACCTACTAGGTGGTGGTTAGTATTGTCGCCACCTTGGTTTTGGTGGGTAATTTGACCACCTACTAGGTGGTGGTGGACTGACTGGCCACCCAGTCTGTCTATGGGCTGAGTACTGGGGGTTACTGTGTATTCCCCCATAAGCACACTAGGTAACCCTGCATTGTCAGCCAACTGTCCCCCATGAGGTACCAGAGGCGTAGAAGAATTAATTAAATTCGAAACATTTGAATTAATTAACGAACGGTTTTCGAAATTCTCTGAAAGCTGACTAACCTGCTGGGGGCCGCCTCGCAGCAACGC
>CAJHUC010003075.1:0-36079 GCA_905146915.1 Ostreobium quekettii | reverse complement strand
TATGCCTTACCTCTTGGCCCGGCAGGTGCTGGGTCCACGGTGTGGCTGGTGGGGCGGCAAGGGTTGGAGACTGCGGCAGCACCAGAAGAGCGACCAAATAAGGTCCGCGGTATGTGGACGCTGGCTGAGCCACGCTGGCAATCAACCCAATCCGCAGATTCGGAAATCAGTACTTACTGCTTGTCATCCGCTGATTCGGCACACACGTCCGCTGCCATCCGCTAAATTAGCGGATGGGGTGCGCGGCTTCCGGTCCGTTGGAAAATATCCGTTAACGCCCAAGCGGAATACGCAGAGTCCGCTGACTGGCACCAGCCGTCCGCTGCCATCCGTGCCACGTCAGCAAGAGAGAGAGCGGGGTCCGCTAAATTAACGGATATTTAACGGACGGCACCCTCGTCCGTTATTAACGGATCCGGGTGGCCACCTCTAGTATCTGGACAACATCTTGGTGTGTAGCCAATCTGCGGAAGAGCATTTTCAGCATCTCAAATAGGTGTTAGAAATGCTACGGCGATAGAAGTTGTACTGCCGTTTGCACAAATGCTAGTTCAACAAGGAGGAGATCTCCTACTTGGGATATATTGTGTCTCAAGAAGGCATTCGACCAGACCCAGAAGGGATTGAAAAAGTACAGAATTGGCTTGCACCACAGTGCGTGAAGCACATTCAGCAGTTCCTTAGGCTAGCAAATTATATTCGAAGGTTCATTCAGGGCTATTCGAAAATGGCAACTCCCTTAATAGACTTAACCAAGCAGAGTGGCAACTCGGAGTGGACTGATGGGGTGCTGGTTTACGAATCGCGCATTGCCGCCGCCTTGGTGCCCGGATGGCCGGTAATGGCCCTCGCGGCCTTGATTGGCCGCGGCTTGCACGGGGCGCGCGCTCGGTGCGCTCCTAGGTGGTGGGCCCAGATCCCTAGAAGGTCGCTGAGTGCGCGGCAATGGAGTTCCGGGTGCTGCGAGTTCGGTCGCACAGGTTGTGGTCCGATCCGCGCGATCCGGAGACCGATGCCAGAATCGACAAGCGAGAATGGATTACTAATATCACAACCACAAGTCTTTTGTGCGGCAGGGCGTACCGCGTCCCGGGTCGCCCGCCGTGGGCCCAAAAATACTCCAAACCACTCGTGCTCAGTACAGGTGTTCCCCAAGCTGCCATAAAGTACTGCAGCTGGCCAGAAATCACCCAAATAAAGGGGCAGCCTCCTAGGGCCCTAATCCCATCTACTAAGGCCCCTAATTGGGTTGTCAATTAACATAATTTAAGACAATAACGTTCCCAATGAAGGCCTTAGGGAACAGGGGGAAAAGTCAAGGGAGTAAACGGTCTCCTTATGTAATTCCGTCACATGGACGGCCAAGTGCCAGGCAACCTTTGAGCATATAAAGAAATGCTTGACAATAGCTCCTTTGCTCAAAATACCAGATCCAAATAGACCCTTCGAGGTCATTGAGGATGCATCCCCAAACTGTTGTGGGAGCAGTCCTTATGCAAGACAATCATCTAGTCTGTTACGTCAGCATGAAGTTCCTCCCTGTAGAGCTAAACTACAACATAACAAACCAAGAAGCATTAACTTTTATACACGCTGTCCAGTTATGGTGTTGTTACCTGGAAGGTACACGTTTCAAACTGGTAATAGATCATTGCCCTTTGACATATCTAAAGTCACAGCCACAACTAAGTAGGCGACAAGCCAGATGGTTAGAAATCCTGCAACAATTTGACTTTGATTGGGAATATCGTCCGGGACGAAAGAATGCGGTTGATCCCCTTTCTTGAATCCCACCAACAGCTGGTGAATAGGAAACTAGGAGGAAAAGTCGATTGGGTATATGTGGCTTAAGGGCAATGCACAAGCGGGGTAACAACCAAAGGTAAGAAGGATGGTAGAGGCAGAAGATCTAGCCTCTAGGATCCATCACGCTTACAGCCATGATCCCCAGCTTGAGTCTGTAAAACAACAGCAAGAATTGCATTATACAGACAATTTATGGTTGCAAGGCAAGCAGATATATATACCAGCCAGTCTGAGGACTGAGATCTGCCTATTGGCTCATGACCATCCAAGTGTAGGACACTTTGGTTAAGCCAAAACCCTGGACTTGGTTCAGCGGTATTACTGGTGGCCAGGAATGCAACGAGAGATACAACTCTATGTTGATACTTGCCTGGTTTATCAACATGCTAAGTATTCTCATCAAAAGACCCCAGGCATATTACAGCCATTGGGCATTCCTAAGGAGACATGGACTTCATTGTCTATGGACGTCATTACTCAACTGCCAAAAACTAAGTGAGGTCATGATACCATCGTCGTGTTCATCGATAGGCTGACCAAAATTGTGCGCCTCGTAGCCACTACGACCGAAGTCTCTGCAGAAGGAGCGGCAGACTTATTAGTGCAAAATGTGATAAGGCACCACGGTCTCTCCTCTATGATAGTGTCCGATAGAGATGTTTGGTTCACTTCTAGGTTTTACCGGTACCCGGCAGAGAGGTGGAAAGTACAGCTCAACATGAGCACTGCGCACCATCCACAGACGGATGGCCAAACCGGAGTCATGAATCGGATTCTGGAGGAGTACTTACGTAGCTATACATATTCTGATCAAGATGCGTGGGACGAACTATTAGCTATGGGCGAGTTTGCAATGAACAACTTGAAGAACAATTCAACCCAAGAGACCCCATTCTATTTCAACTACGGTCGACACCCAAGGAGTCCCTTAGCTCTTGGGGTGCAAATTCGGAAGCCCTTGAAAGGCTATAACAATCCGAATGCCCGTGGCTTGGCAGTGGCCATTGATAGGGTGCAACAGCCTTATTTGAGGCGAAATGTTACACCCCTCGTTGAGGGATTACCAGCAGTGACACGATTTGATCACCGTGTCCAAACAGCGTTGAAAGAGGCCAGGGAGTGCTTAGAAAAAGCACAAGCTAGGCAGTCAAAGCATGCTGACCGCCATTGGAGGGATGTGTCATATAATAAAGGAGATAACATCCTCCTTTCGACACAACATATTACCCTCAAGCACCTTGGGATTCAGAAACTATTACCGAGGTGGATTGGGCCCTTCACCATCCTCAACCGGATAGGTTCTGTCGCATATCGACTTGAACTTCCGGACAGCATGAGTAAGATACATCCAGTTTTCCATGTATCAAAACTCAAACCATATAAGGCTAGTGGCAAAGTACAACTACGCCTAGTCCCTATTGAGATCGAAGGGGAATTGGAGTGTGAAGTTGAATGTATTCTTGACAGAAGAGTTAAAAAACGTAGCCGATGACAGGACTCTATCAAGTATTTTGTCAAGTGGCTAGGTTATGGACATGAACATAACAGCTGGGAATCAACAAAAGTAGTTGCAAATGCACAGGAACTGGTTCAAGCATTTGAAAATAGCAGAACTTTTGTCACACGTGTGCAAACTGGTCGTAATACATGTAGTACGAGACGTACATGCTGACATGAGCAAGTTTGTGTTGTTGTGGCAGGCAATGCTCTGCTGAGCCCAAAAAAATACTGGGTACCAAAGTGCCAAGTCCCACTCGCAATTTGGACATATGAATGTGATGTCCATTATGACTATAAGTGGAGAAAGAGTCCAGAGCAACGGCCCACTGGTGAGGACATCAGAATGTGGGCGTGGTCAAGGGTGCCAGCCCAGCTATACTCTGTGGGGACGAGGCCGCGCGTGGATGGTTGGAGGAGGACGCCGTGGGGGACATACAGGGTGAACCCTATGTATCATAAACATTTCTTGGACATAGGCAGACCGAGAGGTCATAGTCAGGCTGATAGGTCATTGTATCATATGTACATTAGAATGACATTGAACTTTCTAGTTGGTATGCTGAAGGAAGAGTTTTAATGAGGGTTGTTAGCAGGAACATTGTCCATGTAACAACCACTCTTTTCCTCTCCAATGTACATATATCCCTGTAATGTGAGTGACTGGGCATGTGGCACAGCTAGTTTCACCTACAGTAGACCTACCGGCTACGCATGCGTCTACTCCCATATCACCATACTGGGACAGGGGCGTCCCACCTCCCTGAGGGGGACGAATGTTACGCACACTAGCCTGATGTGGGGGACGCCCTACTACTAGCCCCTTAGTGTGGGGGACGCCCTACTACTGGCCCCTTAGTGTGGGGGACACCCTGCTCAAGGGTATGGTGACACATCCCCAACCAGCTTATATGATACTATTAGACACGGGAGTAGGTCGGGGTGGTCCCGCCTAGGTCCCCGTAAGGACCTAGGTGCCCAGCGAGGCGGGTCCGTGGCTCAAAGAGGGCAGGAGCCCCACACCAACAATCCTCACATATCAGCTGCATTCTCATTGGTACACACATGAATTTGATGTTATTATGTACTGCGGGATGGACTCTGAAACGGGTTCTAGGACGGCCTAGAATGGACTCTGGAATGGCATGGGTAGTATAGGAATGAACTCCTAGGTAGGTCGTACTACGCCTGAACGAAATTAAGATGTTTGCACACTATTCCAGATCCATCCCTAGTCCATTCCAGCCTAGGGACAAGCCGTTCCTCAGCTGCTCCTGGGCCTGCTGACCCAGGGACGGGAACCGTAAGGGTTAGCCATGGTACATGGTATATTATAAGTTGTTTGGGAATATTATACAATAGAAGACACTCACTTTAGGGAAAAGCACAGTGTATTGTATAATAGAAGCCCTCATGGGAGTATTGCATATTAAAGAAACCAAGACCAGTACTTGAGTAGGGATAGAACCTACTGGAAGTGGCAGCTCGGGTGTTTTCTAATCGTGGGCAAAGGGGAGTTACCGGGGAGAAAACACTGTGTTGGTCAATATGGAAGGAGTGGGTCTCAGCAACCAACGGGTCGGTGGGACGGAAGAACAAGGGACGGGCGACTCGCCCGGGGCAAGTTCGAATTGAAACCTGGCAAGTATGCCAGAATTAGGGCGACTCACCCTATTTCTAGCATGACCCTTGGGATCCTTTGGAAGCAAATATAAATATAGCCACACCGAACCAGTTGGTAATCGAAGTTGTTGCCTAGTGTCGACCTGGCTAGTCCCCGACTCGAATAGAGAGAACGGGCCATTTCCCATCCAACCAAAAAGGGATTCCGCCCCTTCCAATTGGTTTTAGAGCCAGCGGAGCTGCCAGTGACAAAACGGCACTTCAAGGAGACCTGACCCATGACTGGGAGGCGGTGGTTCCCAAAGGAACGGATGGGAGAGTGCGACCCACGATTCAAGCAGCAGGATATTACAAAGACATCAGCTATGTCTGGAGCTCCAAGGAGTGGAGTTGGAAAATTGCTGAATGCTAGGAGAGCATTAGTAGGGAGGCCGCCTGAGGGCACCAAAGGTTAGACGCCTTGAAGGCACTAGCGACAAGGCCCTCCCCGAGGGCACCAATTCTGAGTTCCACTGCGCGCCAGAGTGCGTCAGTGAAGAGGCCGCCCCAAGGGCACCGAAGGCTGAACATCTCGAGGATGTCAGCAACAACGCCCACCCCGAGGGCACCGATTTCAAGTTTTGTTGGGCGCTGAAGTGTGTCAGCAAGGAGCTGGACATCAAGAAGATGACAGTTGTATGGTCTATCTCAAGGGCGTGTTGAGTGCATAGGAAAGGAGCGTCAGAAAACGTTAACCAAGGTGGCAGAATCCGGGATGTCACAAGGACGTTAGTTGTGATAGCTAACCCACAAAAAAAGAGAGAAGAAAATCAATAACATGAACCGAACGAGAAGTGTCTAGAGTCAATCACCAAGCATGGCGGGAGCTTCGCCAAACCATTTACAAGCAGCCATCGAGCAAGCACTAGGGAGCCAATGGAGCCAGTTGGCGCAACATATAGAAACACAACAAAATGAAGCCAACCAATGCATCCAGAGTCAACTAGATGAGGCAGTGGTAGCAGCTACTATGTTGGCCAAAGCAAGGATGTGTAACTGGGGAGAACAACCCAGCTTGAGCGTTGTTAGACCACCAAAGCCACCCACATATAAAGGAGCTCGTCAAGGCATGCTTACGTAGTGGGCCTTTTAAGTCCGACAGTACTTGCATCTACTAAATGTCCAAGATGAGGCATACTGCATGGAATTAATAGCCAACTTGCTTTGAGCTGCCTAATGGTAGCAAAATCTAGTGGAAGCCCATGGGGAAGGAGCTGTTCAGACATGGGGATAGAGGGGTAGTTCGGAGTAGCCAACGATCGCCAGAAGGCCAGAGACGAGTTGGCAAGGCTGGTCCAGAGAACAAGCGTAGAAAACTATGCGGGGAAGTTCATGGATCTCAAGACCCATATGAAAACCATCAGCGAAGATAAGTGCTTAGATAGATATAAACGGGGATTGAAGACAACCGTGCGTTTGGATGTTGAGAGGGCCAACCCTCAGAATTTGCAATAAGCAATGACGCACGCGCTCAGAGTTGACGACATCCTATTCCGGGTATACACGGCGTCAGGAAGCCAGGCCCTAGAATTGACTCCATGGCAACTTCCTTGACCGGTACGACGAGCTGGACCAACTCCAATGGAGGTGGACAACTTCTGGAGCAAGCTACCTAAAAGAGTACAGTGCCACCGATGCAGAGGATATGGGCACATTGCAAAGGATTGTGCAACAAAACCAAGGCTAGGAGAATGCACCACAGCAAGCGGAGACGTCCGATGTCACAATATGACTAACATTGAGAGTCACCAAGACTGACCAGGAAACGAGTTCGAAACATATTGCGGCAACACATGGGAGGCACGCGTGGGCACCAAAAAGCTACCCAACTACTTCAAGAAACTGGAAGGCCAAACCATCCGAGCTCTAGTGGATTCTGGAGCTATGGGCAACTTTGTGGTGAAGGGCATACTACCAGAAGAATGCAAACGAAAGTGTTGCGTGACGGCCAATGACCTAGATGTCATGCTAGTGGACGGAAGCAAGGTTGAGGATGTTGTGAGACGTCATGGGCTGGGGCTTGTCATGGGAAGCTGCGAGATGTCTGTAACTATAGTAGAAATACCACTGGGGACCTTTGACTTGATTCTGGGGCTACTGTGGCTAGAAGAACTGGAGCCCGAGATTGATTGAACCACCCGCGAGATGACCATAGGCCGTGACATCAAACGGCCAGTGATAATGGCAACACTATACCAAACAACGCAACTTAAGAATCGAGCCAAGCTGCCTACCAGTCAGGGAACCGACTAAGGAAGTCGCAAGGAACCCAGCTTTTGTACCCACTGTAAGCCCGCTGTGAGCTTGGAGTACTTGAGCTGCACCAAAGAAGAAGATTGTGACAAGCCTTGCGAACCTACAACGATGGACGAGCTACTGAAACGGACACCTGATGACTGGAATGTCAGCTTCCCCCAACTATATAATACGGGGAGCGAAGAATGGTACTCCGAAGGAGCTAGAGAAAGGATTGAGGAAAGAGACAAGTATTGCGGTCAACAATTATTCCAGACGAACAACATCAAAGAGCTGGTGGACCGTGGTCCCCACCAGAATGCACCTGATGACTTTAACAACTTGGTGATTGTGCAGAAAGCAAAGGAAGTACCACCTCCTCTCATGACCGAAATAACCATGAGGAGCGAGGAACTGTTCACCATCGAGGAGCCACAAGGGTGGACGAGTGCTAGGTTCGACTGGAGACGAGCTGCACCCAAGCTACCGTGAGGAATACGGCAAATGACCCAAGGAAACATCGCGCAAGATAAAGGCTTCACCGAAGCGTTACACTATTGAAGCAGCGGGTTAAACTGGCGAAGGTGGGCATGTCAACACAGTGTTAAGATGTCAACCAAAAGCCTGCCACACCTGGCCCGTCAAGCCAAGCGGCAAAGACAGAAAATAGAACAGGAGTGACTGCCGCACCTCCCCAAGGTGGCGCTCGACAGCGGGGGGTAGAATTGTGGACCCGTGCCATATTTGTAGGGTTGTTGGTGGCCCTATCCACTGCATTGTTGTTTGCCGCCATAGCATCCAGCTACCCAGCATTCGCCTCAATGTCCCAGCACTAGATAGGAACCATGACCCCACAAGCCCATGAGCCCGCGGAGTGGCACTACTAGGTAGAGGTGTATGTGGGCATCCGGCGAAGGAATGCCCAGGATGAGCAAGCCACGCAACTTCAAAGGTGGTGCGTGGCAAACAACATAATTCACCAGCAATGACAGGATAACCCTATCCGGTGGAGTGAAGGCGAGGACCCATAAGTTGGCGTCATATAGCCATGGTGGTGTGGAGGCTGGACACAACAACCACCTGACCACAACACTGAGAACCGCGATAGGGAGACTACTCCCAGCTGAGACGCCGGTCAGCCGGAGCATACGGGTTGCGACTCGGAGGAGGACGACCCTTGGCAACCACACACCTGAGCCCGACACATGCAACCAGTATGGGAGGGTGACTGGGCCTTAGCGAGCAACGCTATGGCTTAAGGACCACCGGGGAGACCGCACCCCAGCTTGCGGGACGCTCGCTACTAGAGGGAAAGGATATAAGGGCTACTCATAGTACATTGTATATTATAAGCTGCTTAGGAACATTATACAATAGGGGACACTCGCTTTAAGAAAAAGCACAATGCATTGTATAATAGAAGCCCTCATGGGAGTATTGTATATTAGAGAAACCAAGACAAATACTTGAGAGGGGATAGAACCTACTGAAAACGGCAGCTCGGGTGTTTTCTAGTACTGTGGGCAAAGTGGAAATACCACCGTGTTGGTCAATACGGAAGGAGTGGGTCTCGGGAACCAATGGGTGGGTGGGACGGAAGAACAAGGGACAGGCGAGTTCGAATTGAAACCTGGCGGGTATGCTAGAATTAGGGAGACTCACCCTATTTCTGTCATGACCCTTGGGATCCCTTGGAAGCGGGTATAAATATAGCCACACCGGAGTAGTTTGTAGTCAAAGTTGCTGCCTAGTTTCGACCTGACCAGTCCCCAACTCGAACGGAGAGAACGGGCTATTTCCCATCTAACCAAAAAAAGATTCCGCTCCATACAGGAACGGACCGGAGTCCGTTCCTGTTCTTGTTCACGTACCCATTCCTAGTCCGTTCCCATTCCGGGATGGCCGATTTCTGGTGCAACATTGCTGATAATATATTCGAAGATGGCCAAAAAGAGTACCAGTGCCTTACAAACAAAAATTGCTAAGCAACAGAAGAGGTGGGACATTGCGCAACCATTCCATTCACAACCTACACTATCCACCCCAATCCTTGCCTAACAATGTATCAGATTATAAATGGTCAAGATATTTATTATCGGATTATGAAGTGTATGGGTACAGTGACAATACACTAAGGCACCGGTGTGGGTGCCATAACACGGATTGTCTCCGCACCGGTGACCCACGAGTTGGTCACCGTATTTATGTGGTGAGTGCGGTGTAGTAATGATCCTTTTTCGTGCAAGCAAACGGCTCCCGCGACCTGACCCCGCGACCTTGGCCAACCTGGCCGGCGGAGCCCGCGAGCTCGCTTGTCCCCGAGCATACCACCACGAGCGTTGTGCCCAGCATGCGCAGTCGGACCATTCGGACCCGGTGGAGGCGGAGCATCGAGCGACTAACCACCACGCACATCGGAGGGCCCCTCGCAACAGCGGGGGCCCGAAGGGAGGCCGACACCATGAAAAGCAAATGGATGCTTGTGATGCGAACACTCTATTCAAAATTCTAAACATTTCTATGCTATGAAAAGGCTATTGCTATCCAAGGCTATCATCCCTGGCAATGACATTTTTGTCAGTTTCAATAACAAAAACTCAAAAGCAATGAACAATTTCTAACCATCGAGAAAAATGTACCATTCTAGGAATTTCCATTTTGTCAACTCTTCTGACTTGTTCACCTGACTTTACTAGGATATAAGACCCTATGGCCACACTGCCGCCCTCCACAATGCCTATATTTTTAAAGATTTGGGAGCCACTCTTGTGCATGCATGTGGCCTTGTAAGGCATGCTCCTCAAAGAGCCTCAAGTGAGCTGGAAGCCTATTGTGTGAGTTTGCCCTGTAGGCTATGATCCATTTGAAAAACACAAGGACTAGAGTTCCCTATGCAACCATATGAATAGTTGTTATTGCCATAGTGACCCAATTGACAAGGGGTTGCAAGGAAAAGGATCTTGCACAGCAGCCATGCAACACATTGAGTTGGGGATTTCTCCAACGCCCACTGGACAATAGATCACTTTACTTAGAAAGGGGACAAAGGCAAGGCTTTGAAGTAATCATGGCCCACGAATATTTATTGCAAAATAGGTCTGAACAAATATTGCAAAGACTAAACAATCCACAATTGGAAAGTTGTAAGAATTCATTGGACACATGTTTGATCAAACGGCCAAGCCCATCAGTAGACATTGATAACTTTGTGAATAGGTCAATAGCCAGCTCTTGGTCTTGCATGCAAAAAGTCAACGATTTTATGTGGCAAGATGCGATAAATTGCAGCTCACTGCCCCAACACTGTGGGCAAGGGTCCAGCTGCCTAGAGGCATATCCATTTCCAAACAACCATTATGGGCGTGAGAGTAACGCCTAAGGGGTGCCCAAACATCTGACACCGCTTGAATAGCAACTAACAATTTTACTATTGATGATGTATCCCAATTAAGTCTTATCTTCCATTATATGATGGTGGTCTCACACTCACACTCACACGGAAGTGCCCATTTTGTGACGTGCTTCCATCATGTATAAGAACAATCTTTTATATTCTATTGCAAATATTCTCACCGATAGCTGAACAATGCATCCACCCCAATTCGTCTTGAGTTGAGGCCCCAAAACACCCTCATCAACTCGGGGCAAGTGTGGTGCCAGAGGGCATTGCAACATGAGATGAAAAAACAGAAGAAAGAAACTTGAAATGGAATTACGGCAACGGAAATGAAACAAATGGATGAACGAATAAACGGAGACAGACAAAATCGGCTTCTGGATACACACGCGCACACCCCTCATCGCCCGCAAGGCGCAAGGGCTCCGCTCTGCCTTACGGAGGCGAATGCAGCGCAAGGAATTCATCGCTGCAGTGGCCCGTTGTTCGCACCTCACATCCTCAGCCAGCCCCAGCCAAAGGGCTCCCATCACGGCGACGCACACATGCACGCGGGTCTCCACCACTCCGCCGGCCACCAGCAGCGCGGCCTGCCCGAGCAGCAGCAGGCCGCAGAGCGCGAACGCCACAGATCGCCCCGCTCCTCCCGTCCATTCCCCCCATTGGCCGCCACCCGCCATCGCCGAAAAAATCGGACCAAAACGGCTGCCGCAGACGCCGCCGCGCTGTGCGCCAGCCTGTGGCTCAGATCCATCAGCCCCCTCCGTTTGAACACCGCACAGAGAAGGGCCTCCGGAGTGAATGGCGCCCACCGATGCTTGATTGTGGACTGGTCCTTTGGGGAATTTGAGTGGTGGTCATGGGAGTGGTAGCAGCACGTCATCGCCGGCGCCTTGTCGCCACGCGACCTGACGGCCATGTCGGACGAACTCCGGCTATCCTCGGTGGCCCAGGGAGGCCGACAATCGGCTGCGACGGTGATTGTAAGTAGGCCCCCGGGACGCAGGCAAATCGGCGTCGCCCGCGAAAAACACGCGAGGGATGCCTCAAAGGGACGGTGGCAGCGAATCGGGGCCCCCCGCCACCGCCACCGTCCTCCTCGGAGGGCTTGCGGGCTCAGGGGAAGACGACAGCAGGCCTCACGCCACACGGGGGTGATGGGCGAAATCGATTGGCAGAGTTGAGGGCACCCCGTCTGAAGTGGCCTGAGGCTGCAGAGGCAGCGAGAGGCAGCGACCGACGGAGAGGGGTCCCTGCGCTCTGCCCTTTCTTCCTCACGCCTTTGGTTGAAAACTCCCCTCCCGCACACGGGGCTCAAGCAAACTGCGCGCAGAGCCAGCTCGCCAGAGTGACAACGAGACTATACTCACTCCTCAACAGCGACTAGTCGCACAACTGCGTACAAGGATTGTTGTACGGCCCTGCGCACGTGCATTACTATCCTGGTACTTTGGCGCTCCTCTGCCTAACAGGTTAGTACTTTAGACGGCAATGCTGAGTGTCTTCTGGGTGAAACTTGTTCATGGGGGCGGACGGCGATTTCCACCGGTTGCCTGGGGTAAAGTACTGGGCACAGAACTTGCTGGGCACGTAAGTGGCTGCGGGACTCTCGTTCCTTGCATTGGTGCAGCGCAGCCTTGGTTGGTTTGCCCACAGGCCAAGACTGTTTTAAAAGCCCTTTGACGTTTTGGGAAGGCGCGCCAGCGGCGGGCTGGGGGCGGGATCGCGCAAGGCGGGGCGGGCCGCCAAGTGCCTGCCATTGCCGCCGCGCCATCCGCCGCATGCTCTCTCCATCCGCGTTGCCGTCTCGGCATCAACGGGTGGGATTGGTGGTCTGCAGGACAGCGCCGCTGAGCAAAGATTGAGGAATTGGAGACAGAGAAGTTTGGAGAAATTGGCGAATGCTGATTCGGTGGTGCCGGGGGCTGCCGGCGTTGGGGCCGATGCCGGACATGTTGGCGGCCGTGGCTTTGTCGACGGTGGCGGGGGCGGCGCCGATGCAGTCTCTGCAGCCGCCGCTGGAGGACTGCGAGCGGGGCACTGGTCACAAGCCGCAGCGGGCGAGGCGGCAGGAGGCATGGTTGGAGGGACGGCAGCGGTTTCTGGCAGAGAGGAGCCCGCACCAGGAGCGCGGGAATGCGAATTTCGTGGATTTTCGGAGCTTGGACTGTAAGAAGATTGAGGAAGTTTTCTTGGGACTGGGTTCTAACGTGTCGGGATACCATCTGGCGGCCGCGTTCGCTCGGTTGAAGAAGATCAATGAACGCCCGCCGGGACACCTCCTGGACGCCCTTGCTCAGTTGACGATGCACGTGGGCGAGGCCAGGCTGCACGTCAGGGACAGCGTGTCAATATTCAGCTCGTGCGCTAGCATAGGATACTTTAATTCGGATTTGTGCAACTTTTTGGGAGGCCAGATAATAAAATTTCAAGATTTTATGGGCGCAAGGGAGGTGGGCGACCTTATTCACGGCATTACAACGCTTAGGAAGGACTGGTACAGGGCCAGGAGCGACAAGCTGGGATCGCGACACACGCCACCAGTCTGGAATGAAGAAGAAAAGATGTTTGGAATGGAGGATGACCTTCTGAGTTGTGCAATCTCAAGAGTTTCTTTCCAAAAATTGAAAGGGGCCAGCGACCCCAGCGCACTGACGAGCATAATGGTGGGATTGGGCCAAATGGGATGTGGAAGCGAAAGGGTGCTGGGTGAACTTGCCAGGACTGTGACAGACCGAAGGATTCTGATGCATATGAAGGCAAGGGATCTGGCACAGTTCCTGGTCAGTTTTGCTCGCCTTCGCTACAAAGGGGAGGCGATCGACATATTGGCACAGAGGGCTGTCGGCTGCTTGGATCACTTCAACGAGCTGGAGCTGTCCAACATAGCGCATTCCCTGGGCCAGGTGGCTTATACCAACAGAGCTGTTTTAGGTGTCCTTGCGAAAGAGATGGCAAACCCCCAGCGGTTACACCGGTACATACCCCAGGGGCTGGGCATGGTGCTGCACGGCCTTGCCAACTGCCATTTCTCTGAATTTGACGTCATAAATGCCCTGGCAAAGGAGTGTTCAAGGCCAGCACGGCTGGAGGCATCCAGCGCACAGGACCTTGCGGTGGTCATCTACTCACTGGGCAAGATGGGCTTTCGCAAGATGGGGATATTTGTGGTGTTGGTGGGCGAGGCTGTGAAGCCCTGCAGGCTCCCGCAGTTTACAGGACATGGGTTGGCAAACATCCTGTACGGCATGGCCAAGACAGAGTTATGCCTGGCTGGCCTGGTGCTGCCCTTAGCGAAAGAGATCGCTCGCTCAGACCGCCTACGGGAGTTTTCAGAGCAGGGCCTGTCCAACATCTTGTACTCGTTTGGGCTCCTGGGCTTCAAGGACCCTGCAATACTGCACCAAGTCGCTGTGGAAGTTATGTGCCCCCGCCGTTTGCGGCGATTCACAAACCAGGCCCTGGCCAACATCCTCTATGGACTTTCCCTCAGCAGATTTGGCGAAGTAGGGCTGCTGGCACCCCTGAATGCTGAGGCCACGGACGGGCGCCGAATGTCACACTACCCAGATCAGGGCTTGATCGCCATGATGTTTGCATGTGGGCAGCTGGGATTGAGGGAGCCTGTGCCAGCTCTGTTGAAGGAATTCTTCGCAAGGGTTGATAAGGTGTCCTTGACTGGCAGAGTGGCAATTCTTTCTGCTTTGGGCAACCTGAACTACAGGGACAATCAAGTTGTGGCAATGCTCCTTGGCGACCTGCTGTCCATGAATGTGCTCCGACAGCTGAGGACCAAGCACATAGGCGATGTGCTGCGCGCTCTGGCCAGGCTTGACTATCGAGACGACGATGCAGTGGCCGTGCTTGTAAATGAGGCCAGCACACCACACCGACTGCCAGATTTTTTGAAACACAGGTTCACACGTCTGGTACACAGCCTTGGTACGCTGGGTTACACAGATTGCCGCATTTGGGGCCTTCTGGTGCTTGAAGGCATTCGAAGGGCGCCGTCCTGGACACCTTGGGAGATGGCGAGGGCCCTTGTTGGGTATGCGAAGGGCAAGGTGCAATCCTTGCCACTGTGGGAGAAGGCTGTCGTGGAGATGCAGGCAGAGGGCTGGTTTGACGATTGTGTGGCAAGTGACGCCGCAAAGATTGCGTGGGCCCTTGGTGAGGTGGGGTTCTATGCTGAGGGAGTTTTCACATCACTGGTTGACAAATTCACAAAAGAGCATGAATGGAGGGAGGAAACCATGCACGAAGCAACATCTGTGATGTTCGCATGCGGAGTACACAACCACTGCTCAGACTCCCTTATCAAGCACAGCCTTGCAAACCTGCTGTGGGATGCCCCCAAAGCGGGTGCTGATCTGTCCAAATTCTGGGATCCTCCAGGCCTGGCAACTGCAGCGTGGTACCTAGCCGTTGTGGACCATCTGGACTCGGGGACTTTCTCTCGGCTCTGTCAGCAGATGGTGCAACTTGAGAAAACTGGCCACGTCTTAGGGCATGAGGACTTGAATCAACTCTTTCTTGGTCATCTGTGTGCAAAGTTGGATTCAGTTGATGCTGAAGGCACGTTGCGCAAGGAGGTTGCCCAGGCGTTGGAGAGCAAAGAGGTCTCGTCATTGCTGTTGCGGGCAAGAGAGGGCTACCTACAGCACCTGTCTCCTCAGTGCCCACCATCTGATGCCCAAAATACAGTCCTGCTGACGCTGGACAGGCTGGGAATGAGCTATAGGCCGAACCCACTGCTCAAAGAGGCTTGCCTTGTTGTGGATGCTGAATTGGTGGGTGAAAGGACTGTTGTTATGGTTGAGGGACCTGACTGCTTCACCAGCAACAAGCCTGCATCACAGCACCGGCGTCGTGGAAGTGCTGTTCTCAGGAATCGCCTGCTTGGGAGACAGGGCTGGAAGGTGGGTTTAAGTGTGCGCTCTGCAGGCAGTGAAAGGGTCTACAAGGATCATTGCTTTGTATACATCGCAGTATCTGTTGCTCAATTTTTTGTCCAAGAAGGGTCCAAGGCCTTTTCTTGGTGTTGTGTTCAATGGGAATATGTTCACGAAGCACAGCAATATGAGTTAAAAGATGCAGATGGACGAAAATGGTGCTGCTACCTGATTGCGTATGTCCATTTAGGGCGATGTTGAATTTGCTGTGCTAGGGTGTTTTCTGGGTGTGCCGTTCTGTCCTGGAGCAGTCCATTCTATTCAGGAACAGTGGAGATGTCAGCATACAAGATTGGGAGAATTCTGGTGCATGCTTCTGTCATGTAGATTCCAATTGTCGCAAGGCAAAGCGCCAGCCTTGCACCTTCAAGAATCAATGGGCATTGCTGTATCCATAGAGATGGCAAAACGCTGTCTGCTGATGGAAACCAAGGTCTAAGTTTGATGCCTATGTTTGAGGAGCTGCAACTCAGTGACCAACATAAGATATGGCCAGTGCAGCACACACAGTTGGCTGTGTTGGCTGTCGAAGGGCACCGGTGGGTCATGCACCCGAGCTGGTGGACCACATCAGATGCTATGAAAGCGATTTGTTCAGGAGCTTGGAACTCTGGGGCAGAAAGGCGCTTCTCATTTACAGGGCCATGCATTGGGCGCCACCCCCATGAGCACGAATTTGATATGAGAAAATGAAAATGCATGAGAGGTTTGTGGCTTGCTGTTGCAGGTGGTTTGTGTGCCATTTTATGCTTGGGAGCATTTGGACGAGTCTGGACAGGAGGACTACCTACGCAGTGCCTTGAGAGAACAGGGGTCAGGTGAACGATGCCAGCAAGGCGTGGTGGCTAGGCAAGGGTCAGCAGAGGGAGCAGGATAATAGGCGGCACGCGTCGTTGGCGTTGTGAACTTTTTGTGTGGGCCCGGCGGCAGTTGGGCATCAAGAGAGCAGCATTGCATCGTTGTACATTATCGCTTCACGATTGAACTTTACTTGGCAGTGGGCGCTCTGCTATAAAATAATGTCAAAATTGAATATTCTTTGGATTCAAGCCTTCCGCTGCACATGAAAAGGCTTTCCGGATTTCTCAACAGGAATTTCAATGCAAGCTCAGTGTGTCTTTTGGCGAATTCTGTTGGCAGATAAGCATTCTTCATTACGACATCAATGTGCTTAGCGGATTTTGTTGGATTCGATGTACTACGTCAGTATCGATCCTCCGTTTAGTTGAACTTCGTTTATTGCAACAACTCGCTACTGTTATTACCACTTGATTGTTATTGTTTAAAACCCCACACGCATTTTGAGGGGGATCTACGGATAGGCCATGCTCACGTGTGCGAGGAGGATTCATGCATGTATGCATCACAACTCTCGTGGAGCACTTGGCGCAAGCTAGAGACAGCCGGGGATGGGGACGGGAGCACGGGTGGGGTGTTTTGGGGGAAAAAGAATCCGCCTCCGCTTCGACCGTTTCTGCCCAAGCTCGTTGCCAAAATGGGGCCACCGGCCCCTTCCCGGCAAAGTGGAGCATGGCGGTTGGCGTGCCCATCGGCCAGGGCAGGTGGCCACCCCTTGGCCCACCTGTCTGCGGCATCGCCTCCTCCATCAGTGATCTTCGTACTGTTTCTGCGCTGTGGCTGAACCCGCTGGCCCCCAACACGTCTGAGCTGTTTCACACGGGCGCTCTTTTCTTTTCTTTTCTTTTCTTTTCTGCTCTTTTCGTTTGCCAAAGAGTTCCTGTGCATCGACTTTGGACGAGGCGCAACAGATTTTCTGGAGTGGGATTATTGGGGACAGTTGCGGACACCAATCGCCCTACATCGCATTTCTTGTGAACGGGCCCCGTCTTGGATTGTGCATAGGGACAAACACTTTGGCTGGATGTAATTGGAATTTCACACGGGCGCTCTGAGTATGTGTCGTAACAGAGGGCGACCAAATCGCCTTGGCGTCGCCCCTCGCGCCTCCAAGGTATTTGACTCACAAGTTGTAAAGCCACGACAACGGCAGTAGTTCTGACGTTCCAATGATCAGAACCAAGAGAAGAGTCCAGGAGCCAGGAGTCGTGAGTCCCTTTTTTTGCTCTATGGCGTCAAAACACAGAGCAGTGCAATCCGTGGCGAGATGTGCGATTTGGCGAAGGGTGCTGGAGTGCTGAACTTCTCTGATTTCGAACCCAGCCGCCCTTCAATCTTTAGCTTGTTTAATGTTGAGCCTTGCCGTTGCTTGTGCGGTGGCGAGGGGACTGTGTGTCTTCTATGGGGACGGGTGTGGCGCCCGATCCCTGGTCGATCGTGAAACAGGATTGCAGATATGTAAACAGGTGGGAAAAACGACAGCAGCAGCGATGAGAGCGTGCACACAGGCCTGTGTGACACTGCCTGTGAGATAATGACTTGGAGGTGATTGTGTAAGGGTGAGGTGTTTGAAAGCGAAGGTGGTGAAAAATATTTGGGCAAGACTGGCACACAGGCAGCCGTCGAGGCTGCGTTTGGACGTGGCCGATCACAAATGGAAACGGCACTGCACGCGTCTGGGTGTGCCACCTTCCGCGCGCTGGGAGCCTTCCTCTCAAACTCTGTGCAGGGTTACACTTCATTCAGCAAAAGCCAACGATTCGAATCGTTGTCCTGTTTATTCCACCGGACTTAATCTACGATACCCAAAGACACCCTCTTGTTCAGCGCTATCTATCCCCAAACAGGACTGCTGCGGCGCGCACATTCTGAGTCGTTTAATGAGAGGCCCAAACGAGCCGCACCTGCCAGTCGTTCAAACACCGCCAGTCACCGTCGGTCATTCGGCAAGTCCCAATCCTCCCGATGCACCAGCGCTAATGCGCAGTGCCAAGTTGCTGCAAGTTTCTGCGTGCTGCGCAAGTAGCAATCCGAGCATGTGTGGGGAGGTTTATTCCGCCAATCGAGATTTCCTTTTCAAATTCTTCTTGAAATTCCTCTTGCAATTCCTCTTGCTTGTTCAACTTCCAGTCACTTGCGGCGTGCAAGAGGGCAGCTCGACAGTGCAGTCAACGGGCGCTGCACTGATGAGTCAGTTCTTTGAGTTCAGTCAGTCGTGTAGATGCCGGGGTGTCGTCGAATGAAGCGGGAAGGTTGTGTTTCAGTCACCTCTCCCGCCTTATTTGTACCAGGTTGAGGCTCCTCAGGCGGTTGAGGGCTGCCTGTATCTCAAACCGCCGCGGCCGCGCCAGGTTGCCAAGCTTCTGGTTGGGGTTCAGCACGTCGAGGCCCTGCAGGACAAGCACATGGCACACTAATCCGGCAACAGAGAAACTGAAAAAGACCCAAGCAATGCAACCCAACCCAACGCAGCAACGCAACGCGTAATGGACGCGAGGCGAGGCAACGCAATGCAGCCCATCATCGGTGGAATTGCATTATGCTAATATCACATTCGCTGCACCGGCATAGACCGCAGACCCTACGCTTACCATGGCCATGGTAGGTGCTCTTGATATCCACAACGCCCGGTACACCGTCGCGCTGCGGTGACTGGTAAAGGAAACAGCTGTGGGAGCCAATGCTCGTGCATGGGAACAACGGCTGGCGTCGCTTTGTTGGTGAATGGGCAGTGTCCGGCCGTGCTTCACAAAACGCCATCAATGCTATGAATCGCGTGCAATCGCGCATGAATCAGTACAAGTACTATATAAAACACAGCTGAATACACAGTACATGCTGTTGCTGTTACACGCCACATACCATCATGCACCCCATACATAAACGAGTTGCATAAACACGCCATGGGGAGCTGCAGGTGCTTTGCCCACCTGGCGATCGAACTCCTGCTCAAGGTGATCCAGGATGTTGCTCAGGGACCTCTTGCTGAAGGGGCCTTGTGCCGCTGCCCCACTCTGTATGTAGTGCACCGCTTCTGCGACCGCTCTGGTCTGAGACACCTCCACGAGCTGCTCAACAGCTCCCAATTCCAACAGCTCGGACCCAAAGTAGATCCTGAAGCGGTCTCTAACGTTGGTGCTAGCCTCTGAAATACCACACAGCATGTGACATGTCATGCATTGGTCCCAGCGCCCATGCAATTGGGGGGCCTGGCCGCATTTTACAGTGCTGCAGGTCCCAGGAAGTTTGACGGTGGATTGTGTGAGCCCCGAACCTGGACTGATAAATTGGCATTTGGGGCCGAAAAAGGGCACAGCGCGTAAACACCGCTTACTTGACACTGCTCTGAGGTACATTTGAGCTTTGCCATTCCTCACACTACCCTGGCTTTTGGTGTTAGGGTGCTAGCCAGACAGCTTGGTGCTGTGCACAGAGATACTACCTGCATGGCTGCACAAGGTGCAACCATGGATATACTTGTATGTGAGGCATGTCTATCTACATCTCAAGTCCTTCAATCATAAGTATGCAGGCCTAGCCTCCCATTGAGACGAGTACAGGGTTGATACCAGCCCCAAAAATAGGTTATCGCATGACAATTATGGTGAACACCTATGTTTCCAGCACTTTTGCAACTGCCCAGGCATTCGATGTCGATACTGAGGACCCCAAGCCGTCGATTGTCACAAAAGCACTCCATAAAGCAACATAACAGAGGGAACTCAGAAGTGGCTCAATCGACGGAGATCGCCTTTGTCCCTGGATGTTTGTAAGCAAACACCTGGGCTTGGCTGACATCAGTGTCAATGTCTGGAACGATGACACCTACACTACAGCTTTACACCAACAGCACCCTCTGCAGCAAAGCCAACAAAGCATGTCACACACGTCACAGTTTTGGGGGCCAGAGGTGCTCCATACCTCGGTAGTAGGCAGCAGGTGCAATGCACCTCTGGACAACGCCGGGATAGGCCCTCACTCCCCACTTCCGCAAAACCGCCGACTCTCCAAAGAGCTCAACGATGCGCTTTGCCTCCGACGTCACGTCCTTGGGGCAGTACGATTCCATACTGATCACCCTGTCTGCCACGTCGAAATACTGCCCATTGCCTCCAACCACCAAAATCGTTGACAACTGGTGGTCCGACAGTGTCCTGCAAACAGACATGCTCACCAACCCAGCTGTTGCGCCCCCAAGAGCTAGGTCATCACCAAGGCAACATTTGCTTACACGGGCAACAGCTGCTCAACACGGCACTCAGTATACAATGTCACACTCTCTGTCGTACAACGTCGCACTGCCGCGCATATCAGCTACTCCATTCTCCCTCATTGCACTCCATTGTTGGCAAACTATCTGAGGTGGTGTGTGCCTAACGGCACACTCACGGTGCTTTTGGTGCTGGTCTGAGGTCCATCCGCAACAAGCGAATTGATACTCATCTGCTACACATTCAGCAACTGTACACTTTATCCATTCGTTTGTGAAAGGGACTGCTTGCAGGCCTGGTGTGCTGGATTCTATGCATGCATGACACTGAGTGGCCTGCCATGTACCTCAGATTGGCCTCATCGCTGAAAACGGCACGAATGCCTGTACACACACTTCTGTGACAAATCGGCCCATTGAGCAACAGCGCTACAATCACAAGTACTGCTAGTTCCACCACGTCCTGTTGTTTGCATGCATTGAAGACACCAGGAAAAAGGTCAGCAGCTGGGTTTCTCTTCGACCCAGTATGCCCCTTGGTCCTTTGCCTTACCTCACTTTCACAATGAATGGCGTAACGGGTTCCTTCTCCTTTGAAACAAGGGCCTGCATGCGCTCATCACGGAACATGAAGTTTGTGGCGCACGAGTCTTCATCCAGCAACAGAACCGAGGCGCCAGCTTCTACGGCTTCCTGCGGGGGCAACAAGCACAACATGATGTTAGACACAACATGGAGATCCAAAGTGTACTACAGATTCCTTTGTTACAAGTACTGCATCTGTGTCCAGAAATAAACGAAATACTTGTTTGTGAGGTAGCAGTTGCATCACATATAGATTGGCTTATGCTGAAAATGAGACAAGAGTAATAATCACGAGTTTGCTACAGGCTCCCAAACTTTTTTAGAGAACCGCTGGGGATTGCACATATGGCAGTTATTCGAATCGGTGCCACTCCTCCTCAGGACTTGAAAATCTCAAGCTGTTGCTGACACCAAAAGCAGGGTCTCTGGAGTGCGGACACTTCCCATGAACCCCACAGTGCCAGAAGGGCACAGATGTCAAAACCACTGAGACTCGAGAAGGCAGTGGAAGTCATGCAGCTGCAGATGTCCACGTTGGCAGCATTGACAAGTGAACACGCACATGTTGACTTGAGCTCCCTTAGGTGATTGCCGATTACTCTCAAAAGAGCCTCAATTCGGAAACCTGCACAATGGACTGAATGACCGCATTTGGTCACTGAGAGGGTGGCCACTATGTTTGCGGGACCTAATGTTTCCGAATTTGACATTGTATTTAACAGTTTGCTTTTCCTTCATATTTGATATTGGTGTTCCAAACTGTTTCAATTGATTCTGGACAAGGTATCTAACTGCCCATTATATGTTTGCTTACTTGTTGTACTTGCTTTGGGCATACTCGCTGCATTTCTATCTCATTCTCAGATCAGATTGTGAGCCTTTCCTCAGTGCGGGCACCTGCACACCCATTAAGGCTGCATGCTGAGTGAGACTGCTGACTACTGTGGGGACAAGCATTCGTGGAGGGCAGCAGCAAGCGGCCCTCTGGATGCAACAGCAGTGCCAGTGGGTGTGAAGGCCAGCATACGCAAAGCAGGTTTCCACCTTGTATCCACCATCACATACACCAGAATCAGGCAACCTGCATGCATGTTTAGGGCTAGGGGAAATTGTTTTGATGTCACCAGTCTGTATATGGCCAGTACTACACTTGAGCGCCTGACAGCAACAGTGTTCGCTGTCCGCACACAGGTGCTCACAAAGTGTTTCTGTTCCTGCTTGCCACCAAAAACGGGCCTCAGCAACAGCCAATTTTGTCGGTTGATTCCACATTGCATACTTTGGAACAGAAATGGGCAGGAAATTTGCTGTCACAGCCATTGCAGGAAAGAAAACAGCAGCAGCCTCCACCTGACATTTGCGGCGCTTTCTTATTCTATAATATTCTGCACCACTTTTCCGTTTCCCCCTCGGGTTTCTGATCACCACAGCAGTACCACATGAATCCTCTGTTGCTACTTTAATCTGATAACATGGTGAAGCACTGCCCTTGCACCTGCCAGGCAACGCTGGGCTGCCAATGTTATGATAGGAATCCGTTCCATGATCGACAAGTGGATGGGCTGGCCTTGTCGCCGTGCGTACAGATTGTGCATGTTCATCGCTGCCATGCATCGAAAAAGATTGCAGGGAAAAATAAGCACATTTTGCACTCCTCGGCCAATGGCCAGCGATGCTAACAGCATCCCACAATGAAAAGTTCACTTCCTGGCTATGTCCAGGACCATTCCGAAGTGTGCGGCATTCGTTGCCTACAGTGAAACAGAAAACACGGCTTCTACATTACAGTCTTTGATGACATAATAATGGCACGTTAACTTCACATCATTACATCCAACATCAAGTGTGCACGCAGTAAGCTGTAGACTGCACCTCTATTGCACAAATCCTGTTCACCCCGTCCGTCTTGCCTGTATATTTGCTGACTGAGATGTGCTGCCACTTGCTTCCACTGTCGAGTAATTTGTGGTGTCCTTTCCGTACAGTGAAAGGAATGGTGAGATGTCCACAGAAGCAACTCTCCTCCCTTCCTCACAGCGAATCTTCACAGCGTCAGCATCTGTGACAACAAACTCCCTGCCATCGCCAGGCACCTGAACCATCATAAGGGCACATCATTCAATTCTCGCTCACTGGTGTGTTCATGCATCTTGTGTGTAGTGTGTATTGCTATTGATAAACTCCATGTGACAGGGACTGTCTTAGCTGGACCAATGTCAACGGCACAGGCTTACAATGTCCCCATGTATGCTAATTCTGGGTGCAACTCCCATCAATAGGGACAGCCTGGGAGCCAGTTCCCACAAACAAGCCCAAGGCACACCAACTAACTTCAGCATCCCAATTTGAAGAGAGCAATCTTCCACCAAAGTTAGCGCATTTGACACACAATGCAGCGGAGGAGAGGGTCCAAACCCTGCACATGCAGTTTGCAGCCCTGACTTGTCCTGAGTGGATCTCCACCTGTACCGAATCACCTCCACAGAAGCAGCCAACAGCCTAAATCGTGCAGGTGTCAATTTTGGTGCAGTGCCATAAGCTATTCAGAGCAAAACAGAAATGGAATTCTGTGGTGATACAGTCTACACTAATGTTCTGTTGCACAACAGCAGAACACTCATATATCACTCTAAGGAAACCTCAGAATTGACAGCCATTGCCCTAAAGCTGAAAGTGCGATCTGAAAAGGTCTCCCAGCTCAATGCGCACAGCCAACCGAGTATGGGGCCCTCCTGGCGCCGATCACCTTGTTGTACACACCCATCTCGATGGCATTCAACAATGTTGACTTTCCATTGAAGCCGCCCCCAACGATGAGGGTGACCCCCTTCTTTATCCCCATGCCCTTAATCTTGCCCGTGTGCGGGGCAGACATCGTGACTTCCATCGAGGGCGGAGATTCGAATTTGACAGCCTCTTGAGCACTCATTGGCTTGTTTGAGTTCCCTGCTCTCCTTGGCAGGATCGACCCATTTGCGATGAAGGACACGAGTCCTTGCTGGCCCAGCTGGGACCGCAGGATGTTCGCGTCCTCAACGGTCTCTACGTGCCGCTGAAGGGCATGTGCATCCTGAAAGGGGGGCCAAAACCACACTGTTATTGCATCTCTTGCTTGCAACGAATCTGGCAAGATTCATGCACCACTGGGCTCACAGCAGGGGCCTCACCCTCCTCCTTTTCACCTCTGGTGTCAGGTGAACAATTCTTTGCACTGTTTCTCTGTTTGGCTCTTTTGCGAAACTTGAGCACGCAGCTGCTTTCCTATCTAATGTATTGTTCTACTTCAGTGCACAATACTGGCCCTAGGCAGGAGACTAGATTTCAAACTGTGGACATATATTGGAGTTCCACATGGAGGAGACTTCGTTTCATGAATACGATCACCAAACAATTAACCCACAATAGACAAGGAGGAACCCGCTTTCATCCAATGTTGTGCTTCCATGCTTACTGACTATCGACAACAGCAGCACGCGTACATAGAACACAGATCCAATATGAAACTGGAGTAAAACTTCAGCCTGAAGGAGCGCTTGCTCCATCAGCACTCCAAGTTGTTGCATTCGATGAGCCACAGGCAACCAAGCACAAATTATCAAGTGAATGGAAACCACATGACCAGTTGCAGGCCAGGTAGAGATGGCCATGACGTGATAATGACTGTGTCAGCGCCCCTATGTTTCATGCCACGACTCAGGTGGAAGAGCGGAAAGAGGAGACAGATCCAACGGGAACAGAGGGAGAGGGGTTGGGTGGGTTGGGGGGAGGAAGAGGGGTCCCGGTTGGTTGCTTTGGCATATCATTTCCGATATTACGTGATTCGAGAGTCCAAAGCACAGCCACCAAAATTAACGCTAGCGAAGAGAGTCAGCAAGTATCACTGTACAAATCTGAGCGAGTGGAAAACGCACCTGGTGATTGAAGAAAATGGCACGCTCCACATGGACTGCAAGGTTTTTTGTAAGGATCCGGATGGCCCAGTCCCCCATGACTGTGCGTCCCTCTGCTGGCAGACCAACCGAGAAGCGCGCCTCCACATAGGACGAATTCACTGTCACAGACGTCCGTTCAAGCACCTGCACAGCTCAGTCGATGCAAAAATCAGCACTGTGAGGCAGTTGCTGGGTTCCATGCTCGGCCCATCCCCAAGAGGCCAACAGTCAACAGGTCAGAAGTCTGGCATACGTCAGAAATGGATATCAGCCATCGCTTGTCAGCCATTTTCAGCACATTTGGTGTCGATTCATACTGCCCTCATCTAGTGGAAAGCAGCGCGTTTGCCTTTTGTGGATAAGATAGTTGGTCTGCCTGAGTCCTCAATGCTACAAGGGCACACACCAGGGGACAGCCGATGACTGACAGGAATGCTCAATCTTTTGGGGTGGGCGTGGGGTGCTGGGGTGAGCATTGTCCACAGCAATTGCTTTCAGTAGTTGCTTGGTGGGCCTGGGACATTCGCTTGCTCACTCAACCACACTCAGGACAACGGGACGCATTTGAACAGGGGCCAGTCATCTGAATGGTTGGCCATGGATGGCCCTATCTAGCACCCACAAGGTCCAATACTCTGGACAATGACTGCCTCAAGGGCAGAAGCAGCGCACAGTTGCCCCGGTCACACGTATCCATGTTCGGCCATCGATTCTGCCGAACGCGAGCGCTCGCTTGGCCAATCACGGTAACAGCAGAAACAAGCCGACGTCCTTGCTGGGAACGCCCCAATCCCTGCCGAAGAAATCCGCGTCAAGGACTGACCCAGTCAACAAAACCAACAGAATTCGCCCCACAACGCTCCACCCCCTCATCGCTCCCCCATTCAAACTCACCTATCGAACAGCAAACAAAATCTTTCTTTGTTCACTCCCATTGCGTCGTGCAATCCCCTCCCCCCCGGGCAACAGCCGAATCTGGTTCCGAGCCGCAACTTCCGACACCCCCTCAGACCACATTTCCCCCACGCCCGGGAACTGATTGCGCCGAATGCGCTCAAATTCACACCCCGAGGCACTCACGTTTTGGCCCGGAGCGTCCACCGTGATCTCCCCTCCTGGGTTGTCCCCGCTGGTCCCGCGCCGTTCGCCCCCCGCGGCCCCCAGCACCTCCGCCAGGCGCCGCGCCAGGTAGTCGCACAGCGCCGTGCGCCGCACCCGGTTGCTCATCAGCCACGTCGGGAAGGACGCCACCGATTGGGCCACCTGCGCAACGCGGCGCACCGTAAGCCACGCAGCAGCCGGCGCCCCATGCGACCCGCCAATCCTCCTCTTAGTCACGCGATCGCCCTCGTGCTGTGAAAAAGCAGCGCCTTGAGCGTCCGGGCGCGCTGCAAACAAATAATAGGGCAAGATGCCGTGCGAGATTGAAAGCAAGCCCGGGCGGACCCCGACACAGCGCGAGCCCACCGCCACCTCGCATCCCCTCCCCCCCCTTCCCCCCCTCCCTGCCCGCGACGCGCCAATCGGCCAGATGGTGACAAGCCGCCCAGCCCCGCGATCGTGGCCCCCGCCCCCGCTTCCGCCCACCTGCACCCTGCATCTCGACGGCGCGTCGTAAGGGTCCGCCTGCACGTGGTCCACGAACAGCTTGAAGTTCCTCATCTCCCAGCAGCCCTTGATGTCCTGGTACGCGCTGTAATCCCTCCCGTTGATGTTCGTCAGCGCGAAGGCCAGCTCGTCGGCGCCCCCCTTCACCACCGACCCGCAGGCCAGCTTCTTGCCCGGGGGGGACGTCGGCTGCGGCTGCATGTTGCTGGTGCTGACCGCCTTGGCCATCACCGCGCCGTGCTCGTGCTCGCGATGGTGAGAGAAAGACTTCTCGTGGAGGACGGGGGCGGCGGGAGGGGGGGGCTGGGGGGAGGACGAGTAACCCCCTGCGGCGGAGCGCACGCCGAGGCCCGGAGCTGCGCAAAAACGACAAATGGGGTCGGCAAAGGGAAAAATCCGCAGGGAAGATGGCGGCCAAAAGGCGCGACTTTGGCGTCTGATTCACCGAAGGGATCGGCTTCCTGGGGTCTGCCGGGCGCAGCCGTGCGATGCAATGGCGGGGATTGGGCCCACCTTGGCCATCCAGGGAGGCGTCCTTGGGCTTGGCGCCCGGTGCGCCGCCGTACAGGCTCTTGAACACCAGCGACCGCCCCACGTTCTTGGTCGCCTTGCCCGACTTGTCACGCTTGGGCAGGGGCAGCATGGCGCCGCGCTTGCCGCCTCCGGCCCGCTCCCCCGAACGGCAAGAATCTGGGTGGCCTGGAGCCGGGATGATTGATGCACGCCCTTCGGGTGGGTGGGGGCTGGACTGTGTCCTGTGACAGTGGCAGAGTGGCGCGTCAGATCAGGATGACAGGCGGGGGAGGCCGCACTGACAAGGCAATACTAGGGGGCGAATGTACGGTGTGGGTGGCCTTGCATCTGGCGGTGTCCAATGCCGGTCCAATGTTACGGCGCTGCCGTACACCCCCCCCCGTTCAAGGGGGCCGTTGGGGCGCCTTGTCTTCGTACTTCGGTAGTCGTGTGACGGCTCTCATTTTCACTAGACACCAGGATCTCATTTGGGAAGATGAGGCAGTTTAGTAGGAAGGCCGCAGGAGGAGGCCAGAATGGGGAAGCGTCTTGAAAAACAAATGTTCGATGGCCATTACGTGTGACTGCCTAGTGCGGCTGGTGAGTCACGGCCACGTTTGCACTTCCTAGAGAATGTGCCCAATCCAGATCCCACAACAACCAACTACTACTCCAACTGCAAAAACACAGGTCAGTTGAAAGTAAACTGGACTAGTACTTGGGCCGGCAATCACGCCTGTCACAGGCTGCGACATGATTGGTACGGCGTTTCTATCCTGCCTGATTTGACTACGCCGTATGCGCTCAGAGTTCCACAGAAAAATGAGTTGTCCCTTAATGCGGGCAATTTTTTTGGCTATACCAACCAGCTGTAAGCCTTCACCGCGCATAAATGACAGTGAATGGTTATGCACACCGCCTAACGACACTAGTACATCATCAGTGTATACTTTAACGTCTAGCTTTTAGGACTAAAGTATTAAGGCTTTGTGTGAGTTAATTTTCAAAGACTTTCTCTAACAGCTCGTTCCAGCTTTTTTGCAGTTGACGAGCTTGACCTTCTTTCAAAGATGGCCTCTGAGTCTCCTGTGTGTCTTTATACAGGTCAACCTTCACAGGAGCTGGGGGGCACTGGGATGACACAACTTTTACCACAGGAGTTTGAACTCTGATTTCCTGGTTTAGTTCTTTGGGGCTCTCCTCAGTTTGACTCATGCCAGGCTTTTACTGGACAAATGTTGAGACAGCTGAAGGGCTTATAATTGTAAGTTGTAACTTACTTGCTTGGTACCATACCGACCGTGTGTGTGCGGCGCTGGCGTGGTTTTCGGTGTGTTCGCGGGCGATGCTCCCGCCGAGGCGCCCGATGGGGCCACGGGGCCCTGTTACGCGCACCAGCCTGATGTGGGAGACGTCCTACTAATGGCCCTTGGTGTGGGGGACGCCCTGCCCAAGGCACGTACTATTCCTCACCCAATGTAACCTTTATCCATATTAGGATACGGGAGTAGGAGGGGTGGTCCCGCCTAGGTGCCCTGTAAGGACCTAGGTGCCCGGCGAGGCGGGTCCGCGGCTCAAAGAGGGCAGGAACCCCACACCCACATCCTATTCGTAACATTTGGTTTCGGAGCCGCCTGAGGGTGGCGGCCACGCTTCCACCTGGGAGCGCGCGAGAGCACGAGACGCCGGAGCCCTTCCCCGGCCTCCTCCATGGAGGCTGAGGAATCGGAGGGACAAGCCCGGGATGGGCAGGGGGAAGGACAAGCCCGGGATGGGCAGGAGATCGATACACCCCGGGAGGGGACACCAACTTCGGTTGGTGAGGTTAAAGCCCGGGATGGGCAAGGAGGTGACAAAGTCCGGGAGGACACGGCTGGACCCTCCACAGCCACTCCGCCACCTGCAGAGGAAGATGAACCGATGGGGGAAGCGAGTGCCCCACCGGCGGCGGAGAAGAAACAAGAGCAAGAACAGGGGACCATGGCGGCGCTGCTGCAGACCCCTGGTATCATGGAGCTCTTGGAACAAGTGGCGGATGCTGCTGCCAAGAAGGCGAGAGCGAAGCGGGAGGAAGAGACCGCCGAGAGGATCGCCTCGCTGGAGATCGCCGTCAACAAGGCCAAGAAAGAAGCTCGAGAGAAAGAGCTGGCCATGAAGAAGGCGAAGCAGCAGAGCCGCGAGGCACAAGAAGCCAAAACCTCCGCCGAAGACCAGGTCAAGGCGTTGAGTGACCGCCTCCTGAAGCAAAAGCAGCGGGCCCAGGAGGCAGAAGAGAGAAGCGCCCAACAGGTGGTGCCAGCTGTGAGGGCCCCCAGTCCGTCGGAGCTGCCCATGCCAACCATCCCAGAGGAAGACTGGAAGGTTGCTGGCAAGCAGCGCCCCAAGCGGAAGAGTCCATCGCCAGGTGAGCGGCCGATGGAAAGTGAGAAATCTCCATATCAAGGCCGGGAGGCCAAAGCCTTAGGGCGAGTTGAGAGAATGCAAGGCCGAAAGGTCAAGATCCCGGAGCTACGGCTCAAATCCCAGGTGTATGTGAGAACACCTAGTGGATCGGACGGGACTGGAGATGAGTCGCTCACAGAAAGCGCTCAAGCTGTTTGCGGAAAAAGTCCGCCAAGGCCGGGAGGCCATAATTGGAGCCCTCGGAGGCCTGCGCTACCAGAATGGGGGCCGGGTGAAAGCTCAAGGGTGCTGGAGTTCGTTCCAGACACTCGAGATCCATATAGCCGGCAACCACCGTGCCGTGCAATGTGGACAAAGTTCCACAGTGATCTCGTCGATGAGCTTGACGAGGGATGGCGGATGGCCGCCGACCAGTTTGGAGAAAGGTTAACCACCGCCAGACTGGTTAGAATACAAAGGTGGTATGGTCCTGGAATGGCAGATCAAATTGCCAAAGAGGACCCAAATTGGCCAGAAAAGATGGCCTTTGCGCTCAGGCATATCCCGGAACCATGGGACTTGAGCGAGGGGAGTCCAGAGAGACCAGACCCTAATGATCCCCACGAGCGGTGGGAGGAGATCTCGGAATTGTCGTTCTCGTCATGTGCTTCTCCTTTGCCGGGTGATATGTCAACCCGTGCACAAGTGCATAGAATGGAAAAGGAGAGACGACGCATTCGGAACCGAGATCGGTTCGCTCGTGCCAAGAAACTAGACGAGCAAAAGGCCAGAAAGGCCAAACAGCGGAGAGAGTTGAAAGCGCTGCGACGTGAGCGGGATCGTCAATTGAATCCTGAAAAGTATGAGCGTAAGCGAGCTCACAAACGCCAGCGCAAGGCTGAGATCAAGCGGTTTTTCTCCGCAGGAGGCAGCCAAAAGGCGCAACGCCTAGAGGTTAAGCCGCCGGCCGATGAGCTGGACCCGGCCGAGCAGGCCAAGGCCTTCGCCCGCATTGCCATGAAGGAGGGGACCTCCAAACGCTGGGCCGATCAGCAGGACAGTAGCGGCAGTGACAGTGGTGTAAACCACCCTGCCCGCTTTGTCCCCACCCAACCGGAACAGGCATCGCCATCGGTTGTGGTGACCAGCGGTCCCAAGGCGGAGGGTACGCCAGGGAAGGAGTCCCAGCCTAGAGAAGCAAAGGCAAAAGACCCGCCTGCAGAGGCGAGAGTACAGCCTAGAAAGGCAAAGGAGGAATCCAAAGGCCCGCAAAGGCCAGTTTCAGGTAATCATCCTGTTGAACTGTCTTTGCTGCGACCTGTTGTGAAAAATACACAGATGCGTAACCGTGCAGAAATTGGTGATTCTGCTGGTAACGATGAGATTGTGTATCTCGGTTCAGCAGGTGAACCTGCCAGTCCAATTCCCCGGGAAAGACGGGAGACCTATGAGATCCTGCAGAGGCAGGAGGCTGCTTTGCAGAAAGCGAAAGCGGATGCAGAAAAAGCTGCACAGCTGCACTCCATCATAGGAGATGAGGATTATGCAGCATTTCTGCAGCTTCAAGAAGCAAAGCAGATTTCTCATGGACGGCAGGAAATTGCCTACAAACCGGCGAAACCGGGGCCTGGATACCAGGAACGCCGCGCCCAGCAAATGGCGGCCGATCAAAGTGGATGTGCCAAGGTGCCGCACGAGGCTGCAAAGCCCACCCTTGTGATGCGTGCCCCTGTCATACAGGACACGAGGGGCTTTTGGGATACGCTGGGTGCCTTTCATGACCCTCATGGAGGGGTATACTTTAAGGGGTATTATCATCCCCGTGGAGGCCATGCCCCTGGGGATATATGTGCCAGAGGGTCAAGAAGCAGCCATGGAATGGCAGGCCATCCAGAGAACTGGCCGAAAAGTCCCTGAAGAGGGATCAGTGCAAATGCCCCCGGGACCATCGATGCAGGCAGGTCCCACCACACCGGCTCGTCCAGTGGCTCAGCCAGAAATGGTGCCAAGACAGCCGGTGCGGCTTTATACAATGGGGCAGGCTGGACAGCGGACATCACAGCCTCCTGTGCAAACGACGCAGCAAAAGATTCAAAGGCTGCAGGAGATGTCTCCATTTGCGCCGGAGTCAGCTGTGTATCCGCCAGTTCGGTATTATCAGCCAGGGATGGCGACACAGCCCGGGAGGGCATACAAACCCGGAAGGGTACCGCAGGCGGAGATCGCCCCAAGACAAGAGGAATACTCAACACCCGCTTACAGTGGATCATCCCATCCATCCGGATCGGGAGGTTACGAGAGGGTGTACGAGTACCCGCCCAGTCATTTCCAGACCCAGGAACCTCCACATGAGGAATTTCTGTTTGGGCTGGAGGTTGATCAGGCTACTGAGCCACATCGGGCGGAAATGGGGCCTCCACCGCCTCCGGAGGGGTACAATCCCCAAGGGCCGGGTTATACCGGTCAAGCCTATTTGGCAGCGGCGCAAGAGATTCCATATGCGCCAGTTTATTACGAACCCGGAAGGGAAGCTCAGGTGAGTATGAACATGCCTAAGATGAACAGTCAGGGCATGAAACCCCCAAAATGGAATGAAGATAAACAGGCCTTAACCAAGTGGTTACAAGAAATCATCATGTATTTCAAAACCACTATGGCACCCCGGACACAATGGGGATGGATAGCACTGAATACTCTTAAAGAGTCAGTGAAACATGGCCTACTAGCCCAGTTGGGACACATATGGGGGATAACAATTGATGCAGAAGTGCTCTCACAGCCAGACTTTCAACTGTCATGGGAACAGTTTAAGTATGGCATGGAGACACTTTATGATCATGAATGTTCCGACTTCGAAATTCGGTCGGAAATAGCAGCCTTTACAAAGGCAGGGACCTCGGGTCCCGATACAATCAAATACATGCAGCTCTTGGAACAAATGTTTCTCAAGTGTGAGAACGAACTTGATGATTTTTCCAAGTTGCATGCATTGTATACTGGACTCCGTCCAGATATTAAGAGGAAATGCCTCTTAAATAAAGATGATGAGTAATGGACCACTTATGCCAGCCTGAGGGCGCATTTATATAAAGTGGGACCAACATATGACCAAGAATACAAGGCATATGGCTCTCGTCGAAATGAAAGCCGGGATGGCAAACCGCACACGAGTAATCGTCTTGCTCCTAACAGAGTTATTCAAAAATACCACGCATTGAAAGTGGATCGCCGTGGCAAACCAGTTTTGAATAACAGACCGAGAGGTCAAGGAGGGACGACTTACAAAAGTTCTCGTGTTGCTATGAAAATGCAGCCGCAGGCTTCGCATGGGGAGCGGAACTACGAGCCGCTGGCCGACATCCGCGACCCCATGGAAGAAAAGATGGTCACCAACAGTGCGCAATTACGCGACACAACGTTGGAAGTCTTGAAGCGGGCTGGACGCTGTTACAAGTGCTTCAAGCCCTACTCAGCTGACCATCCTCGCGAATGCGAAGGGCGTGGAGTACTCCCGCAGATGCCGGTGAGTCCCGCTCGCAAACGCGTGTCAGCGTTACATGCTTCCACCAAACTGTGTTTGGCAATGCGAAAGCATAACATCACCAGTGTGAAACTGCGAACTGCACCGACGGATGTGCGCATGAATGCAGCACCGGTGATTCCTGTTCCGAAAGTGCGAGCTGCACAAATTGCTGTGAATCGTGTGATGAAATTGTCTCACACACCGGCGCAGCCGGATAGGACCAAAAAGGGTCCTCGCAGTGACCTCGATCGTTCTGATCGCATGTTGCATCCTACGCATTTTCAGCACATTCAATCACTGACTGCATATCGTTTCACACTCGATGCATGTGCCAACCCCAATGGGGATAATGCACTTTGCGAACGATATTGCTCACAAGCCGACAGTTTCCTACGGAAACCACTCGCTCATGAGTTTGCGTGGATTAATCCACCTTTCCAAAATGCAGCGTCATTTTTGGATCATTACTTTGCTGAAAGAGCAAAAGCTCCTACACAAGTAGGCGCATGTATATTACTGCCTGCATGGCGAACGTTTACGGACGATCCCCGGTTGCGCACCTTGCGCATTCTGGTACATTACCCAAAGGGTACCCGGTTGTTTACACAACCGCAGGATGATCGTCCTGGTCGCAAGGAAATGCCCGGCATTCCTTGGCCTGTGAACGTATATTACCAACCCTTTGTGGGTTCAGCGGAACACCGCATCAGAGGGGTCTCACAAGACCAGCCTCGTTTGACGTTTACCGGCCAGGTCGGGCACCAGCCCGCCTCAATTCTCTTTGATACCGGGGCGACTGGCACCGCGTACATCAACCCGACGTGTTGTTGTCGGTTAGGCTTAACGCCACGTTCGCCTCATGCACTGTCTAATCGACAGCTTCGTCGCATTAATCGCCTTCGCCGTCTGGCACGTGCGACGCGACGTATTGTGGATCCCATGGAGTTCTCCACACCTCCACGTGTGGATGATCCTCACATGGAAAGTGAAGTGCTTTTAGCGGATGGGACATCTCTCCCATCTTTGGGGGTTGTCGATGTCCCCTTGACCATTCAAGGCTACAAGGACACAGTCCGTTGCCTGGTCATTGACCTTTCTGACGATTATGACATTATCCTCGGCGACAATTGGCTCTATGAGCATGCCGGTGTCATTGATTATCGTCGTGGTCAAATCCGTGTCGTTTCTCGTGGACGTGAGATTACTCTTCGGAGTACTCCCCGTTCCACTGTTTCTCCTTCCTTACCGGCCCGCCGGTTGGGTCATTTGTGTTCGCTGGGTTTTGCTCGTCGAGCCTACCAGCGTGGTTCTCCATTGCGCTTGGTTTTGGTTCGCCGGGTCGGCGACCTCCCTGAGGGGGACGCACCAGGCCCTTCGGCCACATCAGGTCGGGAGACCACAACTTATGCTGTTCCACCAGCACAGATCACAGCCCTCTTGGAGGAGTATAAAGATCTGTTCCCTGATGAACTCCCTGAGGGATTACCTCCAGACAGAGGAGTGTCATTAACTATCCTATTGGAGGAAGGAACCAAACCGGTTAAGCGACCAGCTTTCCGGTATAGCCCGAAGGAAATGGAGGAGATCCGATCACAGGTGGATTACCTGTTGAGGAAAGGTCTGATTACGGAAAGCAGTAGTCCCTTTGGGGCCCCTGTACTTTTCGTTCCTAAGCCAGATGGCAGCCTCCGAATGTGTATTGATTACCGCGCATTGAACAAAGCCACTATCAAGAATAAGTGGCCGATCCCGAGAATAGATACCCTATTGGATCAACTGCAAGGAGCCAAGGTGTTCTCGGCTATTGACTTGCAGCAGGGATACTACCAATTACAGATCGATAAGGCAGATTGTGCCAAAACGGCGTTTGTTATGCCATTGGGCTTGTACGAGTTCAAAGTACTTCCCTTTGGACTTGCGAATGCCCCTGCGATATTCCAGCAGACGATGCACCATATATTTGGTGATCAACTTGGCAAACACGCCCTAGTTTACTTGGACGATATCTTGGTGTTTAGCCGAACTGCTGAAGAACACATACAACACCTTCGGCAGGTGTTAGAAGTGTTACGACAGCAAAAGTTATACTGTCGAATGCACAAGTGTCAGTTCAATAAAGAGGAGATCTCCTACCTGGGACACATCGTGTCTCAAGAAGGAATTCGCCCAGATCCCGAAGGGATTGAAAAGGTGAAGAACTGGCTGTACCTCAGTGCGTGAAGCACGTACAGCAGTTCCTCGGACTGGCAAATTACTTTCGAAAGTTCATTCAGGGCTATTCGAAAATGGCGACTCCCTTGACAGACTTGACCAAACAGAATGGCAAGTGGGAGTGGACGCCGAAATGTCAGTCAACATTTGAGCATATCAAGGAGTGTTTGACCACGGCTCCTTTGCTCAAAATGCCAGATCCTGAGAGACCATTTGAGGTCATCGCCGATGCCTCACAAACTGCTGTGGGGGCGGTCCTGATGCAAGACAATCACCCTATTTGTTATGCGAGTCGAAAGTTCCTCCCAGCGGAGTTGAACTACAGCGTGACAGACCAGGAAGCTTTAGCTTCGGTCCATGCTGTCCAGTTGTGGAGATGTTACCTTGAAGGAACATGCTTCAAACTGGTAACGGACCACTGCCCGTTGACCTACCTTAAGTCACAACCACAACTGAGCCGCAGACAGGCCAGGTGGTCAGAAATCTTACAACAGTTTGACTTTGACTGGGAATACCGCCCAGGGCGAAAGAATGTGGCTGATCCACTCTCTCGCATTCCTCCATCGCCCGATGAGCAGGAGGCTAAGAGAAAAAGTCAACTAGTTGTATGTGGCTTAAGAGTAAAACATAAGCGGGGCAGCCAAAAAGAGGCAACTGAAACGGTAGAGGCCAAAGATCTAGCCTCCAGGATCCATCAGGCCTATGGCG